>JASANE010002562.1:0-77590 GCA_030248225.1 Trileptium ribeirensis | reverse complement strand
TTTCGGTAACCACTACCTAATATGTTACTAAAACCAAGTAAATTTAATATTTTTGGTTTCAGTCTTAACAAACGTGTTTTCCTGAGCGTGCAGCCAGGGGCCTCCTATTCCCGGACGGTCGTAACCGTCAACCTTATAACACATGATGCCTACCGGTTGAGTTGTCGACTGCCTTCCAACTGTCGTCGGCGTAAAACTCTATTTTCGGTCCTACAGGTCGGTTGGGGCTCATTTCCTCACAAGTTGGGGGCTGATTGGAACACTCGTCCCTAACGGATTACAACGATACAAAATGGTCCGTTGGACCAAACGACACAATTATTAAGTTCAACACTTTTATACAAATTAGTAAACTCCAATACAAATTAGTAAACTCCACACTTTCATACAAATTATTAAATTCCACACTTTTATACAAATTATTAAATTCAACGCCTTTATACAAATTATTAAATTCCACACTTTTATACAAATTATTAAATTCCACACTTTTATACAAATTATTAAACTTCACACTTTTATACAAATTATTAAACTTCACACTTTTATACAAATTATTAAATTCCACACTTTTATACAAATTATTAAACTTCACACTTTTATACAAATTATTAAACTTCACACTTTTATACAAATTATTAAACTTCACACTTTTATACAAATTATTAAATGTAAACAATAAAGTCAATATTTTCATACAAAATGTCGGCTGACGCGAAGCGACCCTTGCAAGTACGACCAGCTCTATCCCAGCGCATCCCCATCCCAATTTTGGGTGTGAACGTCCTAAAATACCCGTGACAGGGTCGGAACGACCCTGTTACACAAGCACGTACTTTCGTATATAACTAATGTGTTTGATGAATAACACTTACCCAAAGTGCAAACCTGGGCACCTCCAAGGTTGATACACTCGTCCAGTCAAAAACTAGCACTTCCGCAGAGTTTTCGAACGATGTCAGGCTCTAGAAGAGAGAGCGCCTCCAATATTGCCGCTTTCAAGCACAAGATGGTTTGTTGTTTGCGTTCATATACCTTCTTCTCCAATACTCCCACCAGAAAAAAGTCCACAAGTGTTAGTTTAGGAAAACAAGGGGACCATTCGACAGGACTTCAGCGCCCCAGCCAACGGTCAGGGAATGTTTCGTCCAACAAATGGCGCACAGCCATTGCAAAATGAGGCACGCCATCCTGAAGCCTGTCAATATTTTATAAGTGTTGAATATTAGGATAAAAATTAATTTCACAACATCATTAGATAGTTGCCATAATATGTTCGGATATAATTCCTGAAGGCATGGGTCTCAGCAGCAGTTTGAAGTTGGTTCGTTATCTATGGGACACCCTATATATTCTAGCTCTGGCAGCTTATACTCCGATAAACTTCGGTATGTTAGTTAAATATTTGGCATGCTAGGAGTTCTTATCTGTTTTTAAATTTAGTTATCAAATTGTACAGTGAATATTTTTTCGAATTTGAAACTGGGTAGTTGTTTTCAGAAAAATAGAAAAACAGTTGCCATTTGCAAAGTTTTAGCCCATGTGAACTTTAGGGGCCGGACGTTATGACGTTAGAAAAAAGAGTAGCTTAGAGCGGGGGTTGGGGGGCGGTAGCCCCCCGACTTAGGCTTAGGCTTAGTACATGGCTCATATAGGGACCTTAGCTTAGGCTAAGATTAAGGCTTAGTATATCGAGAACGGCATGGCATGCATTATACTTCCGCCCCTAAAGTTCTCATGGGCCGCAAAAGTTTGCCAAATTTTTGTCAAGAATTACTGTGTGTGTTGGGAAATCTTATACGCTGTATACAGCAAAACGTAACACTGGACTTGTACACAGGAAGTTCGAACACGCAAGACAATTGTCATTTTTTTGCAAAGTGCGGTTACCAGCTATGTGATGTGAGTTAAACGTTCCAGAAATTTCGATATTACGATAAATGTACATTGAATAGTTTATTTAGAGTTCACCTTCGGTGACAATAATGTAAAACATTTAACAAAATATCTGATAAACAAGGCTTTGTAATTAACCGCTGATACATTTTGGTGGACCCTTTGGACCGATGACGGGTCGCCATATTTTATTATTAACCCTACAAGCACGACTTTTCTTTTACTGCAGCTTCAGTCGGTATTTTAACAATTTTAAGGGTACCGCGAATATTTTAGTGTCATTCGCTTCGGCTGCTTGAGTTGGTGTCAGAAAATGACACTTTGCGACATATTTATGACAAATTTTTTAGGGATTCTTCTAGCTTACTAAACCTTCATTAAAAAATTTTTTATCGAAAAATAGCAATTGAACTGTTAAAATATGTTAACAGGTTACGATGGTGCCTTGCGTAATTGGTTATTCCCCACAAAAGCTAAACAAAGTCACGAATATAACAGTGCAAAGCTGTACAGCGATTCCAATTTTGCTAAGCGTCTCAGCTTATATTTTTATTGCTTTTTCTTGATGCATTATTTTTGTTTTGTTTTGATTTGCTAATTTGTCGTCGTAGATTTAACCGAATGGCACAATTTCTCCCAAAGCATTCCTTTGAATATTTCAAATTTATGGTTGTTTACTTCTGTCTGTATAAACATGGCGGGCTAAATCTCGGGCGAGATGAGGGTTGACACGTCTTGCCCAGAAATATGCCCATATGGGATCGCTATCTAGGTAGTCCCCTAGATATACGGCCAAGTTGGTCAATCATGTATGTACATCTATTTAGAAATACGCCTGGCGTCCTGCCTCAAGAAATTTGCCACTTAGATCAATTACGTTTACATTTATGTAGATATATGTCTGTGGGCCGGATATGTAACATGGCACGGCATTTCACATAGCCGTACAATAGTTGCAAATATGTACTATATACGGTCCACGCCCAGATTCTTTCGATCGTACTGCGCCCCGACCCCCCCAGATTTTTACCCGTTTGCGCCATTGTGTGTGACGCATCGTTCGTTGTTTATATATGTTAGAAGACACTAGCATAGTTTGATATGCAGTCAGTCATGCATCGTCCACAGTAGCAGTATCGATTCATAGTTTTCTGGTTAAAATATAATTCACATACAGCTTGTTTTGACATTAAAACTATAAGCTAAATATTTTCGTTTGCTAGCTAGAATCTTTTTTTTTATTATTTTATTAGCACCACGAGAGCACTGCGAGCCCATAGCCTACTTCTAGCTAAATTTGGAAATAACACACGTGACGTCGACGTATTGTTTGTCGTATTTAGACACCGAAAAACTGAGTTTTAAACCGTTTTTTTTACTTTTTGTAAAATGATAAATGAGAAAGCAGCAAAAATTGTAAAATAATGTGGAGAGCGCTTTTGCTGCTGTATTATGTTTTATTTAAAAGAATTTTTTTAAATTTACATTAACTTTGTATAATAGTGTAGTGTATAGACAGATAGTTATAGATATACGATAGCCGTGTTTTAAATGTATATTTTTTAGAAGTTTTGGTGTTTTTCGATACATGTGTGGGCAAACCGATGTATATATTACAGTTTTGTGTAGAGTATGACGAACATAAAATATAATAGAACGGCACTGCTATAAGTTTTTTGATAAGCTTATAAACAATCCAAGGTGACTTGGCACCATTTGACTCAGCTCGTGAATGCGGTTGTCATATATTGTTCATAAAATGAAACAATTCTATAGAGAAAAATATTTTTTGATTCTATATACACATTTACCTAGACAGTGCCGAAAAATACAAAAATTTTCGGTAACCTTTTAATTTTTAAATCAGTAAACTCAAGAATCGAATATTTTGTATAGTTTTAACAATTTCCAGCGACGAATGCTCCTACTTAGCAATAATTTTGTAATATTAGATGTGATTGTGGTGATAGGTCCTCATAGTGTTAGTGGTGCAATATTAATGAATGAAGGAAAATATCCAAACGGTTATTTGAATGATATCGCTCGATTCCTGATTTGAGATACCGCCGCTATATTATATATTGCCTCAACAGCTCCAACGCTACTGAATGAATTAGTTAAAGCCTCGGGTTTGAGCATACATTCTCCCGGTTTGGGATTATACCCCTGAGGGTCAAACCCACTCTCGCCGACCCCCTCACACATACAGACGTAACCAGAACCCCATGGGACGCCGCAACAATCTTCGACACTCACCGCGCCTCAGGCGAGCTTAACGTTTTAGCACAAAGAAGCAAAAATTGGGTGAAAATAAAGCGAAAATTGGGCGAAATTGACAAAATTGGTTGAAAATTGGCAAAAATTGAGAAAAAATGGGCAAAATTTGAGAAAAATTTTGTGTCCCAAAAATTTCGAATATTTATGCCCCCCTATACGATCTCTCCCCGCCCGCCGAACGGCTGATCCTCTTCCTGGGGATAACCTTCCCGGAACACCTGCTATCCCCCTGGGACTTCGAAACTTCAGCACGTATGGTTTTGAGCACAATATCAGCAAAATATACAGCTGTTATAATCATGGGAGTTACAATAAGCTGAAAAATGAAAAGAAAGTTTCTCCCAAAATTATCAATTGACCACAGTATAATAAGCGTGTGGGGGCTTTGGCTTGAGGCATAGTATTAATGTGCAATAGAAAGGTTGCAAAATGGGGGTTAGAACATTTAGACACTTTTTATGTATGGCTTAGATTTCAAAACGGTGGCATTAGAAATTTTTTGGTGGATCAACGTATTATTATTACACTATTCATCGTTATTTTATGCGTGAGTAAACTTAGGTGACCCCCCAACCATCCTATTCTGTCATTACCGATATTGAATTGCAAACCCTTGTTACGGAAAACAGGCTTAATTTCATTCGGTTTTTCGCTAACCGAAAATTGACAAAATCAAATCAAGTACCAGAAATTAGACCTTGTGTTCGAACAGAATTTTGGCGATTTAGGTTGCAGAAATTCTATTCCCTAATGTATTACCATTTAAATTTGGATTATACAGTGTTCACCAGCAAATTTAATGCAAAAGTGACGTCACAATCAAATCGAAAAATTTTCTTTCTCAAACATTTGCGTAATTTTACTTCAATTTTCTTAAACACAAAATGGTTACATTTCAATTGCGAGCGCTGTGTTCGCGAACAGTTTTACGTCGAATTTCAATTGATCAAAATGCGTTTCGTAACAAATTTTATCCAAAAATACAAAATAGGATGGTTGCCGGGGTCATTTTAAGTTTAGTCGCGCATTAGTATGTCCAATTTGATAAGCACAGAACGAACAACATTCGTAGTATAACGAACATTGCTGCACAGCTTATACAATTAAAGCCACGCATAAAAGCGTTTGAACGCACGTTTAGGTTAATTAGCTGTATTACAAGTCAGTTGTAATACAGCTAGGCGTGCGTTAAGTGACTTCTACGCACGGTTGTGTTATTTAACTCGTTCAAACTCTGACGTTTTTCGTCTGAACTCGTTACAACTGTGCGTACAAAACTCTTAACGCACGATGGCTATGCTACATCTATTACTCATCTGCAGGCCCGTACTCAGTAGCTCACCTTTGGGGGGCACTTCAATCGTTTGAAGGGAACGCATTATAGTACCTTCCCGGATTCTAATTAGGAGCCGGTGTCTTGCACGGGAGGGCACGCTACCTCACATGGGGGCACGCCCCCCGTGCCCCCATGGCTACAACGGGCCTGCTTATCTGACACAGTTTTTTACTATAAGCACATTCACTATAAGGACACTGCACAGTATTGAAAGGTTTTGCACCCAAATAAAGATGGCAAACAACGTTGCAGTGGTTATAATTTCTGATAGATAGCTATACGACTTTTAAGTATAGTAATTTAATTAAGTACAGTAATATGTTGTATTTTCATTGTGTCGCAGCAGTTCAAAGTTTATCTAAATCACAATAATGTAATTTGAAGCTGTATTGTGCTTCTGTACAACATGATACGTGTTGTCTGTAGCTGCTACTACGTAACATTTCTTTGATGCGCTTTGTTGCTTAAAGCTATTCACTTGTTATGTTATATGTAGTAGTTTTTCGTTAGCATATAAATCTAAAATTAAAAAAAAAATTAAGCTGTTTACTATGGTTTTTTGTTGCACATTAGTATAATAGACAGAACAAAATAAATAGAAATCAGAAATTCAATAAATTTATTATGGCAGAATTTTCGGCCAAGAAATCATTGATTTTTGCGGGATTGAGATTTTTATTTTTAGTATTAATATCGCAATACAATGGTTCTCAGACTAGTACCAAAAGAGATTAAACTTATAAAGCACGTTGGTCAACCGACATATTAGTAATTGTATATATTCTACATTCAATTTTTGAAAATATAGTTATTTTGAACTTTAATTTTAATAAAATAATATACACTAAAAGCCTAGATGGGCGAGTAAAACCATTTAATATCCGACCTCTGTTCTCCGTGTACCCATTATTTTGAATTTTATTATGACTAACTTGGTAAAGAACGAACAAACA
Organism: Trileptium ribeirensis; assembly: GCA_030248225.1. Classification (NCBI taxonomy): domain Eukaryota; kingdom Metazoa; phylum Nematoda; class Enoplea; order Enoplida; family Thoracostomopsidae; genus Trileptium; species Trileptium ribeirensis. The sequence continues at coordinate 71,128 of JASANE010002562.1, read as the reverse complement.
AACATTGAGGTCAAATTTAAGCAAAATCGTTCCAAGCGTTGTCAAATAACGACAGCTGATCAAACGTAGTTTTGCACCCAAGTTGACCGTGAACGGTTTTTCGGGTTTTCATTCGTACTATTTGTTGCTAGAAGCGGAGTGTCATAGTGATGTATAAACAACCTAAGTTCACATGTGTCGTCAAAGTTTCAGCCAAATCGGCCAAGCCGTTGACAAGTCATGTTTGATAATGGCTAATTTTGTACTTGCTTTGACCTAGAAAGGGGTTCGGACCATCTAATTCCCTGAAAATATAATAATGCTGCGATATTACTTAAAGTGTGCACGATTTCAGTGTTATTGTGAAAATTCGAGCCAAATCGTAGAAATCATTGCCAAGTTAAGCACGACAATGATAAAATTATGGCTAATTTTGGCTCAAAAGGAGGTATGCCACCTAATTCCCTCAGCAAACCAGGTATTGCTACGATAATATTATAAGTATGTTATCTAACCATAGGACTAATAAGAAACTTTGAGTCTAATCGACCCAGCCAACGACAGAAGACACTTGGTAATGACTGAAATTTATAAAATTCGATCCTGATAGGGTATATTTGACCCACGAATTCCTTGATATATAGAGAAATTGCAACTACATTTGCGCTATAAGTTAAAGATACGTAAGCATTGTTGTGCTGTGAAAATTTGAGCAAAATCGGCCCAGCCATTACTATGCTATGCGCTATAACAAATTAATTTGGCCCAATTTTGGCCTGAAAAGGGGGACAGCAACAGGGGAAGATATATGCAAATGCTCATGCATGGACGCTAAATAGCATCACATAGAAAAAATTAGCAACATCGGCCGACATGTTGCCGAATTATGGATGTTGCAATCAAATTTTGCAAATTTACATGTTATATAACGCAAAATGGCTAGAAATTGGGCCTTTTGGGCCAAAACGTTGTCAGATTAAGCTGGCCTCAACTAAAGAGCACAACGTCGTCTCGTCGTCAGAAAGCGTACATTTTGAGCCACCACCGACTGAAATCACGGACAACGCGTTAACGGTCAGTTATCCAAAATTCCATATGAACGTCCATCAGTTCGTTTGCTTCACTATCGCATACTTCACTCTCGTTCGTTTAGTCAAATGGATAGTTCAATTTCGCGCACAATCAAACTCTAATTGAAGTTTCATGTAATCCAATTGTGTTTTCGTACAGTTTATATAAAATTTCACAATTTTGTCAAATATCAAATATTGGTTTATACCATTAATACTAGTGAAGCTCGCTTGCGAGCCAGAATTCGAGTGGTGAGAACAATCCCCCGAAGCAGAAGTGTGAAAAATATTTGCCACACAACATTTTTGACACTCGCAATCAGCTTGTCGGCCCAGAAAACCCCATATCCGACAGTAAAACAAACACTAAACACACATTCAGGTGCTTTTCCCAAGACTTCTCGCCAAAAATTTCGAAAACGTCATTTTTTTATGCCAAGTATGAACCAGAAGTGTAAAAAATATTTGCCCAACAATATTTTTAGCACTTGCAACGAGTTTATCTGCCCAGAAAACCCCATATAAGACACTAAAAGCAACAATAAACACACATTTAGGTGCATTTCCCACGACTTCACCAAATATGAAATTTGGCGCCAACTATAAGCTTATAGACTCCAGATTGGGAAGTAGTTGTAAAACTTGTTATCTATCATTGGAAAGCCCTGGTAAAGCTACATGGTATAGGCCTCTTAGTTTGCGGATACCTCGTTTACTTATTGAGAAAAGTCGCAAAAACTGGGGGGGTGCCCAAAAATGGGCCAAAATGACGTCATTTTGCCCCATAACTTTTCCTACGGGAAAAAATTCACTTGGTTTTCTCGAATTCAATGACTATATGCAGTTTTATATCACTGCACGTGTGCATGATACTTTGATATCATTTATAGATGTATTTTTGACAACCAGTGTTTCATTTTAATGTACAAAAATCCCTGTAAAATTCAAAATTTTATCCAGCTAACTCTTTTGAACACGGAAAATGACTACAAAATTGCTACTAATTACGTATAAGTCCGCACTTATTTTTCTTATTTCCTTTATAAGAAAGTAAAATCTTTGTATGAAACAAACTCTATCAATTTTGCTGCACTTTCAGAATCCGCTGGGTTTTCCTTTAGTCACAATCGTCTACAGTCGTTCGCAAAGTTATTTTACCGTGCTTTCATACTTATTGTCTAGCGTAAGAAAATGTTTGGAAATGTATCCGTTTCAGACTTTTTCGTTTAGATGGAACGATTGATATAATATGATGCTCAAGGATAGAGTCATAAGGGTGCAGCAGCAACAGCTTATATTGGAAGAAGTAAATGAGGAAAACTGTTTGAAAATAGGAGGAGAGGAATACGGATAAATGTACCTATGAAGTATATACTTAAAAGGTCCGCTTTAGTGCTGGATTAATTGCTTAAAAAATTCGCTTAAAAGCTTCATCTCCGTTGTGAAATTGTACGAAAATTGGCAAAACTAGTGGGAAATTAGACATATAGGTACAAATTTTGTGAACATTTTAGCAAAAACCCGAGAAAATTAGCAAAAATGAAAATAACTGAATAAAACTGGGGAAAATTGTCGTCTAACGGCATCAGCTACACCGCGGACCTGGAACGCATGATCTTGTATGTCTTAGGTTCTTTGTACTTATATCTAGCAGAATTGGATTTCGTTCCATATATTGATGATACAAATACTTTATTTTCAGGAATATATTCTATTATACATCATATCTGTTCGGCTAACGATACGTACATGTTTCGTAGTAATCGGAAAGGAAGCATAAGGAAATCATTGCGAGGAACTAGCAAACGAACAGTTGGGTACAATTCGTTGTCACTCAAAGAACTCTAAGAGCAATATAAATGTGGAAAAGGATTGAGCGTAAGCATTCGCTGTAAGAAAATTATATAAATCAGGTTATACCAAGTTTAAAATGGTTGTCTAAAGAGTCTAAATCGTGAAGAAACCTGAAGTCATATATTGAGTTAAAAATATAATCATTAGCTAAATTCGAAATTAAGGCTATTGCCAGAAAACAAGTATTAACGCTAATCATACTTAACTGAAAAAGATAGTGATAATTATATAGTTGGATTAAGATAGTTTATCAAAAATGGAAGATACGGACAGCATCAATTACTTTAGCACCACCTCAAGTGATGACATCCTGCCTGACGCTATCGAGTATAGCGCTGACCATACTCGGCCACTAAATGCGCCAGTTCGAAAAAGATCAAAGCGTGTATCGGAGCCACCAAACTTTGTTAACAATGATCACGCTATTAACTACGACCAACTAGTAACGAGCGTTGGACACGACTTCATGAAGCAAAAAAGTAAGAAAAAGCAAGACAATTTCAAATAAATCACATGATACAACAGAAAGTAGCCAGGATGTGGAAATATTGTTTATTGTACAACTGGCGGAACTTCGTCAATGATATAGCGAATTGAATACAGTTACTATATTTTTGACATCTTTACAAGTTAAGTACCATTAAGTATATATATACATGTCTAGTATACCATTAAGTTTTTTTAAATGTTATCACAAACACAGTTGTGTTCGTATTGACAAAATTTTCTGTATTTATAAATGCTTTTTTGCCTTATAGCACGTCGGTTTTAGTTTTGTCCTTGTACAGTACTGTGCACGGTGTGGGTCTTTCATAGAATCCACCTACACAAAATTGCTCAATTTTGAAAAGACAGCGTAAATTTTGGTGCCATTCTATACAGCTCGACGAAGCGGTTCAGAAAATAGCGATTTCGGCCTACTAGTCACTTATTTTAATTAGTTATTTCTGGCTTCATATATTCCGGTTTCTAATAACTCCCTTAAATGTCAGACGTCGATTTAAACACCGAATGGTGCACGGTTCCTGTCTCTAGCGCCGTCGTTTTTGGTATATACTTTTGTCCGCCGACTACCAGTAGCCACTAACACAGCTATGATCGTGATCGTAGGAACAGCAGGATAACTACCATTTGGTGGGTACCATACAACGCAAATAGAACATCTAGTACATTATAATTGTGCAACCGCAGCAGTAATAGCTTAAATCTTCGATGATATTTTCTCGTACAGCGGTTTAATCAACTAGCAACCGCTTTTTGTTAATAAAGTGTTTGACTAGCTGTAGTATTGAAAATGTCGTGTTTTATTAAGCTTTGCAGAAGTTCATTTTCGGTAAGACGTCAATAGTCAATACTGACGACAAAAGTTTTACCCACTATGGTGCGAGTAGATATTTTCTTTTATTAGTACAAAATTAGGACAATATTCGTGTAAATTTCATAAAAAATCTGCGTTTTGTCGATTATTGGTGTTCTAGAAAAGCACATTCGGAGGATCCAAGCGTGTGTTACAAAGAAATACCCGACCCGACCAAGTGATCTTTTCCGTTTTGATTATATATCTATGCTGCATCCACGAGGTTAGAGGTCCAGGGGGATTTAGCCGGTCCGCGAGGGGGTTCTCTGGGGGATAATTTAGCGAAATTTTTAGGGACTCAAATTTTTTCTAATTTTTCTCAGTTTTACCTGTCTTTCCCCGATTTTTGTCCATTTTCCGCCAATTTTTGCCTATTTTCTCTCGATTTTTACCAATTGTAGCTATAATGTTGGGAGCGCCTTGGGTGCAGGGGTCGGGCTACATGACAAAAGGAGATCGGCGCTTATCGTGAGGGAGTCCGATTAGCGGGCTCAACGGTGATTATCCCCCTCTCGGTCCATGATGTTTATCGTTATATCAGATTTGTTCGCCGGTAACTAATCATTGTCGTGATAAAACTTTTAGAATTTAGAACACAAGTTTAGCATGTTCTTTTCTTGTGAAAGCATGTCCCACCAAGAACCCACCTTTTTTGGTTTCGGTTATTTCAAGTTTACTTGTCGCTAACAAATGTTTAGCGTGATCGTTTCCTGCAAAGGGATGCCTGACCAAGAAATCTTTTTGCTTAGTTTTGCCAACTTTGATCACATTTTCACCAATTTTGTCAATTCAAAGATATCCGCGTGCTTTTGGTGCCCAGCAGAAATGTAGTGGAGTTTTCGGGGTTAAGGTAGATTTGACTTGATGAGAGGCTCGACCCCTTTTAGGAAGGACCTCTCTATTCCATATCCACACCTATGCCCTAGAAAACTGTATGTATTAGTTAGATTTCTGCGTAATAGCGTGATAAAGTTGAAGTTTCTTTAAGCTTTACTTTAGATATGCCAATATTCTACAGTTTTCACTGTTCTTTCATCAGTTTCTTATTTCACATCTTCATAAATGACAATATGATATGCAACTGTTTCATTTAGAATGTGTTCGTTTTGCAGATACATTGTCAATGACATGTAAACCGTTGAAGCTAGCATCGTTGCGCCATCGAAGCGTCCCTGGAACTCCAACAAGCGGACTCAGTCGCCAGCCATCCTTGTCGAATCTATTTGATCAACCATATGTTTTATCAAGCGACAGCAGAGCTAACTCCAAGGAATGTTTACGTCATGATATAAAAGATGACGAAGCTCGGGTTTGCCGGAAGTGTTCCAAAGCTATGGATAACATCAGTCAAGATATATTAAAACAACATCCGGACCTTGTTCAGCGTCATTTGTCGCTGATAGACCAGGTAAGTCAAGCATTTGGTCATGCCTCTCACAGCGAAGACCATCAGAAATGGGATAAAGATGACTCGGATGTGCGTTCTGCTTCGCTTGATGGCAGCCATTCAGAAGGCTATGGTGATATCGGTACAGAAGATAAAAATTCCACTGTGGGTGATATAAAATTCCTTGGAAGCTATAAAATGCCAGCCTCTTCGCCGGATTTGTTAACTATGGCCAGCCAGCGCCGTGACGTTCGTCATCGAGAGCATCATTCGAGTGCCGTTGAACAGCTGCGGTTACATGATGTTGAAGTTGAACCGATTAGTGGAAATGCAAGAACGTAAGTGTTATAGTTTGCTCTGTGGCAAAAATTTTCGGACCATTTCAGCGTTTCCGTGGTGGCTTCAACTGCGGCTATCTTTGGAACACGATAGCAAGCGTTGAATTATTTTTTGATCAAAGTATGGGCGTAGTTGGTACCCTTCTGGACAGGGCATAAAAGGGTAAAAGGTGGTATTAAGTCTGTCTGTGTCTCGAAATATATGAGTATACTATGTACGACGTTTTCCTTCACTACATATTTTGATCTGCAGTCGTGGATAACAATTTATGAGAGGCTTTTAACGAAAAACAATCGTCTGCCATATGTTTAAAATAATTTATTTGCGACCGTATTTGTTGTGCTATCAAATGTTGAAAAATCAAACACCTCGTTACCAATATTGCTCAGGTTTTTACAACGTATATACGTCGCAGTGCTGGTGTGGACCATAGATGGAACCGTGTCGCCGGGTAATTTTTTCTTTCATCTGTGGTCCGGATCTGGTTACGCCGTGTGACCCGGTCTTGACCTTGTCTTAAACCGAATGCGCTCTCTTGTTCATCGTATTCAATCTCACAGAACAGTGTCTTTTGCCTTAGTCTTTCCTGCTTTGCTCTCCCGCAGGGACACTGTGGAAACTCAGGTTCACGTAAACCAAGCCATCTATAACGACGATTGTTCTAAATTTGCAATAAGAATCCGACCTGAAGATGAAAGGTGGGTAAAAGTGTGCTGGGCTACTTTGTGGACACGTGCATGCCAAGGAGACTGAAAACAGGATTTATATCACTGGAAAGCCGATGTCGTTTCGAGTCATATCGGTTTCATATGTAAGCACTTCCAGGTTGCTTGCAATTCGGACATAAGCGGCTTAATATGGTGACTAATCCACTACAAAGATACTCTCAATTGGCTCATACCTAATCTTGTCCAAGACAGCAGTCTCCCGCTAGGACCTTGCCGAAAACGCAGTTACAATGCGGCTAACAACGATTATTTGCAAAGCAGACATTTAACTGTTTTCAAACATCGTTGTTTTACGAATTCGTGGAATTATTATTCATTGGCTTCTTTAGAAACATAACTTAAGCGTTAAAGAAACGGACTGAAACTTTTCTATGGAAACGTTGGTTAACTTTGCTGCGACGACATTGTATAATATTTTTGACAACATTTGATGCGACGTTCCGTTGAATTTTGTGACAAGACAATCTCGTAATTCTACCAAAGTTTTCAATAACAATATTCATGGCATCAAACCGGCACCTTTATGCTTATTTATCGTGGCGTGTGAAACTAAGGAAAGCGTTATTCTTGAACACAAATCAAATACAATTTTTACTTTAGGAAAGTGAGAAATCTCAAAAAACACATATATTGCACGGCACAATTCATTTTAATTTTATATATAACACAATATATTTTCTTTTCGTGCGTGGCAAAATATGCAAGAAATTCTGTACTTCTACCAACTAGACTCGCGAGGCGAGGGAAACGTAGCAAAAATAGATTGAATGTGTTTAGTGAATAACGATGTTGACGCTTAAAAGCTTACTTAGTCATTTCAAAGTACCAGCAAAACAATAATACAGTAACAATACATTAAAAGACAACTTTGCGGCCATTTTCCGTACATAACAAACTATTTATTTCTTCCTTCAGTGATCAAAAAGACAGGAAATTTCGAAAATTGTACATGAAATATTTTAGGCAAAATAATGATATCATGTATAATTTTTTCACCTTGCCTATTCCTTTTTTGCCGTATTGGATGGCAAACGGTTAGTACACCAAAACATCGTCTTTAATCATATTTAGCAATCCCGAAGCAAACAAATTCATCCGAGGACTCTATGCGCAACTAGAAATTGAGAAAGAATATAAAAAATCTGACAATTTTGGTTCGCACCATCTTTTAAACCCTCTCAGGTTCCACATAGCCATAAATGTCCGCTGCTTTGTTTTAAAAAGATTAATATACGGATTTAATAATGCTAAGGCCTTATAGTTTATCGGCAAAAAGCAAAAAAAAGTCGTTTAGCCAAAATGTTGAAAACTTCACATTAGGGTACTTTTAAACTTTAGTTTCGTTCCAAATTGGCTGGTCTGACAAAAATTGTCATTTGGAACGTTTGTAACTTTTGATAAGAGAACTGTGTAATTTTTTAAAACCTTTAAGTTTTTGCCATAGCGTTTTTAATCCGCCGCCAATGAGTAGATCAATAACCAAAATGCTTCTATCACCGACGGCCGCAATGGGAAAAATTAATATTTTCGTAGATGCGGGGAGGCGGAGTGCTTCAGTTTGGTGGAAGCGGTACTAAGGGGTAAAAATCATATACCAAATCTGCGTTATGTATGGTATAAACATAAGAAATGACAAAATAAAGTGAAAGACTTCGCGATTTGCTCTCTCCGTTTCAACTTGATACGACAAACTTCAAAAAATTTTCAATTTGATAATTTTCAATAAAATGATCTTCAGCTACTTCAATTATATATTTTATCTGTTTAGATATTCTTTCAAAGAGGACATGTTGGCTCGTTCAGATAGATACAAGAATCAGAGCCTTGATCGAAATCGACATAGCGACATGTCTGCTAACATCAACATTAACACAGAAGACAGCGAGGCCGCTTCTACACAACAACAACAACAAAGTATGCTCAAGTCAATTTTGAAAAAAGCAACACAATTTAAAATACTGAACCCAAATTATAGTATTAAAGTTTCTAATCGTGACATTGCAATGGTTTCTCCTGATTTGATGTAAACAAGTATGATTACGATTCAAATTTTCTGCACAACACCGTATTTAAAAGTCAAGACGTCAATTTTATACAATTACAACAGTATATATTATATTAATGTTGTAAGCTAACTGTAATTAACTAAGTCTTATTGCAGTAACTGTTTGTCCGTGGTTTGTCGTAATACTTCTGGGTTCTCCCAAGCTTATAACAATTTAAGCGTCATATCTGGTCTCACAAAATTGGATATCAAGCAGCACTGAGTACTCTCGGTTCGCATGATAACAAAAAGCAAATAATCTGAACATGTGTCTGATATTTATATTTAAAAAAGCTAAAAATTATAAATTATAAAACTGAACGCAACACTTTTGGATATTTATAAAGAGATACATTACAACGCGTACTTGTTATACGTTCATCAGTACACTCAAAATAAATTTTGTGAAATTTAAAAGAAATTTCTTTGAACATTGGACAACCAGATATTCTTTTAAAATTCAACGAAATATTCCTTGAAATTTCAAGGAATTATTTTTTGAACAATTACATTTCTTTGAAATTTCAAAGATAATTCTTTGAAATTTCAAGGAATATTTCTTTGAATTTGAAAAGAATATCTGGTGGTCCAAAATTAAAAAAATTTCTTTTAAATTTCACAGAAACCTATTTTCAATGTATGCTTTCTTGCGTAACAAATTTGCTCCAAATAATGATTGACAGTGATAGTGTACAGGTACATAGTTTAATTGAAAATTTACCACTGGCCTATAACAAGAACTATAAAGTGAGGATGACTTGATATCGCAGAGGTTTTGACATAATCGATTGAAAATCACGGGTCTTGCCCATTTCTTAATGTCGACTATTAAAATATGTATTCAAGGTGTTCTCCAAAGTAACGTTATATTGTCGTTGGTATATATAAAGTCATATATGAATAAAATTTATTATATATAATCTCGAAGAAGTATTTAATTATGTATTCAGCTGCATTTTGTGTTATATTTTAGCTGGACACCTTGTACACGAGTTGATGTGCAAAAGGTTGAAAACAAATTCGGTAACTCAGGTTATTTATGTGCAAACAGTAGTTCATTAGTATATACTGTACTGTTGTTGGTTCGTTTAGGAAGTTACTTTAAGCTGGGTGCTACAGAGTAAAATTTTTCAGAGCTTGCTGTGTTCCAGCTTGACTAGCCTGATTTGGCTATTGTGACGTTTTGTGAACCTTCTGAACTCTGTAAATATGTTGGCTATTAGTCAAACTGCGTTTTAGCGTTGTTACAGGGATGAACTTGACGCGGTTAAACCATTTTTTGTATTTTCAAAGCTGAGGAGTTTCGTGCATCGGCTATAAAAGAAGTGATCCATTATAAATATAGTCGAAACCGGATAACATCTTATGCTTTGCTTTTTAGGCTTAGAGAGACAAAACATTATATGATTATCCGAAGGGAAAACTTGATATGATACTGTAGCGAAGGAAGAAACTTGATATGATCCCGATAATTTTATGCAACTCGACTTTAGTTTGAGGGGTTATAAAATATCTATTCTCGCCATATCACTATGACAAAGTATTTTCGAATTTTTTGTAGGGTCACTCAGCTATGTCGCATGTTTTCGAAATTATTTATTTCAATGTATAATTTGTTTAGCATTTGAGCCGTTCTAAGCAGCTGAATCGTATGGTATCAAAATCTGCTGAATTGTTTATTAGTTAACGCTCTTTTTAGCATATATGTGTCGATAGGGGAGGAGGGGGCTGTGGAGTTAATTCAAAAGTGTCATACTGTCATTACAAGCAAAATCTACTACTCCTATAAAAATTCCCCCTCCACCCTTCTCCGTGAAGCTTTAGCAAAAAGTAGCAAAGATTGGTGCAAATTAGCAAAAATTGTTGTAAAATTGGCTAAAAATAGGGGAATTAGGAAAGTGTATCATAACATAATATTATTTTGTATTTCATTCGGATTGTCAAAGTTTTATGATATCCAGACAGTCTTTTATGATATCGTTTTATGATATCCAACTTCAGGCTAGGAATTCGTCAATTTGAAGGTATATATACAGCTGTAAAAGTACCATTCAGTTTAACTCAATGTGATGCTTCAGGAGTAAAATACCCCACATTAGGACAATATTTATCACTGTTTTTTCGGTTACCAAAGGTGCCGCAGGTTTTCGAAATAAATCTCAATAATATGCAGTCTTGTATAGAATTGGAACCGCATTGACAAGGTGACTACAGTGTCCAAATCATCTGAATCCATTCACTGGAGAAGAGTAATGACCATTTATGTGATATAATGGTCTGAACCCTATGAATACTGACCAATGTGTCTAAAATTCTTCGGCTTGTGGGGAGGGGAAGCAGGCGGGGAGGGGATAAATTTGAGAAATGTTTAGGAACTCAAAATTTTCCCCAATTTCTACCCACTGTGAATAGTACGGATTTTACAAAAACCCACAATAATACAGGTTTTGCTACAACAACTTGCAGTCTTGCAAAACTAAAGGATGACGGAGAACAATTCAATAGTATCTAGTAAAATGTCTACCCTTCAATTGTTGTGAGCGCCGTCTGCGAACATGCATTTACGCAAGGCCGAATTAGTTTCGAAAATACTAAAATTAGCATAGAGTCAACGTCTATAAAAACTGATGTGCACGCATTGTGGCGAGGTGCTTACCTTAGCAAATCCTGTACTACCTCATCCCGTAAAGAAATTTTTGGCTACGTTCTTGAGAACACATAAACCAACTTTGAATGATTTTCGAAACCGACGATAATCTGTTATATGATAGGCAGACAAGATTAGGAAATGTGCATAGCATTGTTTTTAGCTGTTTCTCGTAAGGCTACTGGGGTCTGTCCTAGAATCTCTCCTGCCCAAAATTTAGTTTTGAAGATACAGCCTAAATTTTATTACAATTCGACTCATCTCAATGAGGCGGTGCAGAAATTATCTATTTCCGCTATGTTTATGACATTTGTTTTATTTTTTTGGGTGCGAAATATGGGCAACTTGGTACCCAAAGTTTTCGAAAAAAATTTTCCCGATAAATTTATAATTTTATATATCATTCGAACCACATTGACGAGATTATTCGAACTGTACTAAAATCACTTCAATCGCTTCATTGGTTAATGACTTAGGCGAACGTTTAGGCATAGCTTCAGCATCTCACATAAATTGAACTAAATCTGAACTGATGGAGAGAACTATTCAATTCAGCTCATCATTGAGGTTCGAATGATGGATAAATCACATTTTTATCGATAAAGATTTTTTCGAGAATTTTGGGTATTATTGGGAACCGAAAAATCAAAAAATTTTGTAATACAAATGACAGACATTTTTGTAATACAATATGACAGACATTTTGACTGGATTCTGAACCGTCTCGTCGAGCTGAGTTTAATGGTACTAAAATTTCCGCTGTACCTTAAAAACTGACAAATTTCGGGCCGGAGGACGCTAGGAAAAAGCAGCGTAGCGTACCGCTATAGTTAAACAAGCACATCCGAATTCAACCGTGCTTATGGCCAGCGACAGCACAGGAGTCTGTAATATCACCGAGTAGCTCTATAAAAACCGGTCAGTAGTTAATGTGGAGAACTAGTATTAAGCAAAACTAATCTATTTACTGTGTTCAAAACCATTGTGGCGTTTTTTTTCGACCTTCCAAAATGCGACCCAAGCAACCCTGAGGCGCAGTACGTCACAAGTTAGAAAAGAACAGCTTAGAGCGGGGTGTTCAGGGGCGGCACCCACCCCTCCCCTCCCCCGACTAGACTTAGTGTATGTCTCATGTAAGGACCTTAACTTAGGCTAATACTAAGGTTTTAGCTTTAGTATATCGAGAACGGCATCGCCCTGCATTTTATTTCCACCACTCAGGGTTACTAGGGCCTAAAAGGTTATGCCTTTCTGCTTGACTTGAGCCAATGTGTTAAACCAAAATTTGTTCCAAAAAAAATTTTAAACGTCGAATATAAGCAACTATACCTATTAACAGTGCCGTTTAGGAAACCCAATTTGCTCTTATTGTTCGTTTAATTGAACAAACTTATCCGGTTATATTGAATCTGAATTCATTTTGTGTTTAAACATCAAAACGTAATCTGCTTTATATTCTAAAACTTAACACACATCAAATTCAATTGTTTCATTTAGCAAGCTTTATAGTTGTCTAGCGAATGCTCGCCCAATTTTTTAGTTCAGACGTAAAAAACATTTTAACAAAAACATGCAGTTTTGTAATATTTCATAGCGAAAATAATTGCAATATTGTATGAAAATTTAAGAAAAGCTAGGAAGTCAATATTTGTCAAGTTATAATAAAGATTTCAACTAATGAACAAAAAGCCGAAGCCATCATTTAACCGTAAATGCAACTAAAAATGTCGATATCGTCATGTTTTTTTTGGTAATAATTAGAGTGTATTGTATTAGTTTGGACTGTTTTGGTTACAATAATTTTGTCAGTTCATTTACTTATGTGAGTATGATATTAGAAACAACCAAATAGATTATTCTTTGTATGATAAGTTCAAAATGTAGTACGCTCGACTGTAACATGTATCAAATTTTTTTTTACGATAATTACCTGTAATTTTAATGGCCAGAAGTTGAATCACATTGCTTGACACTGAGCCTAACCTTAGGATGTAGTGTTATTAACAAGTCCTTTCACCAGCGCGTGTTATGGGTTATGGTAATAGTTATAAAGATTAACATCGTTTATTCATGATTCAAGATGAGCATACATGCTCATAGAAAGATAGACGATTAGCACCCGCCTCCATGAGGCTCGGACCCTCTGGGACCTCCTGATACCCCCTCAGGCTTCGTATCACCTCATCCCACCCAACACCATGGACCTAACGGGCGTGGTATATTTTGGCAAAGATACCCAAAGATTGAGTTAAAAATGGCAAAAATTTAGGAAAAAATGGGCAAAAATCATGGAAAAATTGGCAAAAATTAAGGAAAATTTGAATCCCAAAAAGTTTCGAAAATTTATCCTCCTGACGACCTCTCTCACCGAGCGGCTGATCCCACTCCAAACTCCCAGCGCACGCTATCCATGCCTGAGACTTCGGACCTTTTGCATCCATAAATATAAGGTGCCCCGCCTAGCATCCCGTTCTGTCGATTGCGACTGGCTATCGTTTGTTTGGTATACTAATCTTTCGTCAACATAAAGAGAACATAAAAATTGGTGTTCCGGGCAACTCATTCAAAACATTAGGAAACAAAGTATTCGTGTATTGGTTTGCATTAAAGTTAACATGGATTGCGCCAACAGTAAATCCCTTTCGTTTCTCAACGCCATGAGTGGGCCAAAAATTTCAGTAAACTATTAAAAATTATATACAGAACGTTGTCTTTACTATGTTTTTAGGCTTAAACCTGCTTAAGCTAAGCTCAAACCGCTCTACCTACATTGTGTATATTTTATGAGGCACATTGCCTGCAATTTTCGATATACTAAACCTAAACGTTAGCTAAAACATCTGTCCTAATATAAGCTCAGTAATTTGTTATGTGTGGTATATATGTATATTTGAATTATGCTTCTTATGATGTATTAATTATAATGTACACATAAGTGTCTGATAATTTTCGAATTAGCTACTTCTTTTGTAACATACAAATTCTTCATTATCCATTATAGTTCTGATATGTAATTATTTGCGTAACACAACTCCAAAACGCTACATCCCATGTCAAAACCCTAATTCTAAGCTCTTCAAAACCATTAAGTAACCTATTTGCGACCGTTTGACATTTGAACTGTGAAATCTATATTTTATTATCGAACGACAATTCCCTCGTTTAGTGCTTTAAAACCTGCTTTTCCTATATCTTGTTATGTTCACCATGGTTATTTGCGCCGCTCTAATAACATAATTTGGGTGACCATTGTATGCTCCTCTGCAGCTTATGCTAAGCAGTCTTGTGCAGAACTCTTGTGACAATTGTATTTAATAAGTGTAAGCTCGATTAAGCTTAACATAAATTTTCTAACGATCCTACTATTTTTGTAATAGCCGATAAGTAATCAACATCATACTGTTATTGAACAAATAAGAAATTCCATTCAGTTCATTTCACTCCTTGTGTTAGCGATCTGAAATAAACCAACGACAGTGCTATAATTTTTATAAGCTTTCAGATAGTTTCATCGCTGTTCGCAAAGAAATTTAAAGAATGACTTTTTTCATATAAACCCGATAAAATTTCGTTCATAGTTTAATTTTCGAGTGCAAAATAGCTAATTTTTGGCTGAGAAGAAACTGTTCTAGTAAAAACACAAATAATGGCGAATTAACGATATACGATGGTTAATTGGTGTAGGTTAATGCTCACATCAGCATTTACTAAAACAAATGTTCTTTTCAAATAAGACCTTATTGTCATTTTATCTGATAACATTTTAACTGAGTGTGTTCCTAGCGGGGCAAGCTGCAAAACTTATTTTACTTCAAAGTATGATTATAAAAACATTATATACAAACATTTTAGACAAATAAACGTTTAGCAAATTTAGGGCAAATTTTTACTATACTCCCATTATTTTATTTATATCAATGGAGTGACGTGAAAGCGGTACAAGATATGATTTAGCATGTAAGTAGCTCGCCATGGTAGCTTTATCCACGTACAGCCTGTGTAATACCATAAACGATTTGGCGTACAGTTCATCAGCACTATGTTGAAAAAACTGTATATGATGTCTAAGATACCGTCAACCTTTCTGTATTGTGTCATAGACACAGTCAAATTCCATTCTGCGAAGACGACAATCTCAGGGAAGGATTTTGTTTGCGTTTTCGCGTTATTACCATACCAGTTTAGCTAAAGATTTCTCAAGGCGCCACACCCAGCTCTGTTAATGGAAGGTTATAGGGAACACTACGACAGTAAGTATATAATTTGAAACGTAGCTAATTTTCCGCATTTTTGGAAATAATTTAAAAATACAGGGTGTCGAAGACACCGCAGTGTCTAACACGGTGTCCCTGATACGCTCTTTTATGTAGTATTGTATTGTATTGCCGATTGCCATACATACAACATAATATGGTCGGTATCATCAAGAGATAAAACATTCGTATGGTGGGTAATTTGACAACGTGAATGTTGCATAATTAAAAGCCTGAATATAAAACGACAATACAAAACGTTTCATTCAACCTATTTGCTGTGTAATACTCTCTAAAATTTCATTAATTTTATATGTAACATTGGTTAAATCGTTCGTTATCGTGAATGATACACTAACGTTAGTGTTCCAAATTCCTTTATATGTACTAAAAGTTTTATACACTAATTGAAATGGTTTATGCGTAGTGAATTCAGCATTTTTTTACACCAATGATGCATACATTTTCTGCTAAGTAATTTTTATATATTAAAATTTAGAATTGGTTATTACCACAATCAGCAGAGAATGTGTTGATATAAAAGAGACAGCGCAGGTACTAAAAGCAGCTCTGATTATTAAGTTTGGCTACTAATCTAATCTTCGCTTTTAAATATCACATAACAACTGCTAAGTTTGGGTATGAACTAGCTCACAGTTGGAGTTAAACCTAACTAGTGAAGCTCGCTTGCGAGCCAGAATTCGAGTGGTGAGAACAATCTCCCGAAGTTTGTTGTAGAAAGCACACACAAACAAAGCCTACACACAGTACGCAGGTGCAGCATTATATAAACCGTGAGTGATGAGTCCTAGTTACGCCCGCCTCTTTTGATAGCCAACGTATGCAGTAGACAAAACATCATACAACGAGTACAAAAACAATGAACTAACAATTTAATAATTCAATAAAACCCTAAATTAACCATGAAAAGAACGTTAGAGAATTCAAACCGACACTTGAGAAAAATCTCATATTTCATACCAAGTATGAAGCAGAAGTTTGAAAAATATTTGCCACACAATATCTTTGACACTCGCAATCAGCTTGTTGACCCAGAAAACCCCATATCCGACACTAAAACCAACAATAAGTACTCATTTAGGTGCATTTCCCAAGACTTTTCACCAAATATGAAATTTGGCGCCAACTCTAAGCTTATAGACTCCAGATTGGGAAGTAGTTGAAAAACTTGTTATATATCATTGGAAAGCCCTGGGAAAACTGGAGGGGGTGCCCGAGAAATGGGCCAAACTGACGTAATTTTGCCCCATAACTTTTCCCACGGGAAAAAAATTCAAAAATCGGATTCCGTCACTACACCTAAATCGACCATTGCGGTTCGAATGAGCTATCTTGCATCAAAATCCGCCCAACCGTTATCGAGCTCCAGGTACGACATACACACAGACAGGACCTCCTCAACACCCCTCAAGAGCAAAAATTGAAAATCCTCGTTTCAATCGCTCGCTTCGCTCGAATTTAATAACTTGAGTTTGGCTGCTAATCTAATCTTCACTTTTACATATTACGCCATAACTGCTAAGTTTGGGTATGAACTAGCTCACAGTTGGAGTTAAACCTAATAACTTGAATTTGGCTGCGTATCTAGTCTTCGCTTTTAAATATTACATCATAACTGCTAAGTTTGGCTGTGAACTACCTCACAGTTGGAGTTCAACTTAATAACTTGTCTATGGAGATATATAAAGAAACGGGTAAAATTTTTTGATCTGTATACACCTACGTAATATGCCAATAATATTCGCAGTTGTAACATATGTATCTAAACGTATGATTTTCTGTTGAAAATACAACGTACTTTCAATTTAGTATTATCTACACACACTACACTTCGTCAAATAGGCATAAATCAATTTGTACACTTTTCAGCGCTGGAAATTCAGTTAGTTTGGCGTTCAGTTCTTCTTCATCTGTAGACAGTACTGTTCTGATTTCCACGCATTTCTATCACAGGTTACAGTACATAACTTTGGATTTTTATCCTACTCTTAACATGTAATAATAAAACCTAAGGACAACAAATAGTTTATATTTATTTGCATTAGCAATTAATACTTCAGTAACA
The DNA here is from genome assembly GCA_030248225.1 of Trileptium ribeirensis. Lineage (NCBI taxonomy): Eukaryota > Metazoa > Nematoda > Enoplea > Enoplida > Thoracostomopsidae > Trileptium > Trileptium ribeirensis. The sequence goes on along the minus strand of JASANE010002562.1, from coordinate 53,384 downwards.
TACATGGCGGCGGTCGGTCATGCCAGGGGGATAGAGGCCCCCACGGGGGGGTGGAGTCGCGGCCATCCAATGGGGGTAACGCCCCGTGGCCGGCCAAAGTTTCCTAGTGGGGGGTTGGTCGTGAGCTCTTTTTTGTCCCCCCTGGCTTTTCGGCCTGTTACCCCCCTGGCTTTTCGGCCTGGGGGGGGGGGTAAACCCCCTGGCTTTTCGGCCTCGGGGGAGAGTCCGGACCTCAGGGGGGTTACCCCCCTACACCCCCTGGCCGCCATGTATGTTCAGTAAGTTTCTCATAGCTTTTCCTAATATCTAACTCCGCTTAATTTGTTCAAATATCACATCGTGTAGATACCTAACTAAAGAAGTATACTAATCAAAAACAAATGAGGCGCTGTGATGCAACTTAAATAATTTTTTGCTTCATAATTCCTTCTTAGAAGAAATTCTAATCGCATCATTAGAAAATTTAGAAAAAAATCATTCCGATCCCTTTAGTACAAAAACATTTACAAAGGCCGGCTTCTCACAAGCACTATGAGACATCGTTGACGATAGATATAGACCAATAAATAGCTAACAAGCAATGCTTTTGACAAAAACATCATGTACTATTAGAACAGTCATCAGTTGCAAAAATTTATAGCTTCCTCAAAAACGGTAAGTGTAGTGATTCCGGTATGTTTATATTCTCGACAGCCACCTGAAATAAAAAATAAACCTTTGATTTTAAGATTATAGTTTCAAAATTATAACGGCAAAATAGTACTAATCAAAAATGACATTATAAATCTGCTGAGTAAAAATACTTCGCGGTATCATACCTGAAATAAAAGAAAAAACAATAAATCCTTGATTTTAAGATTGTAGTTTCAAAATTATAACGGCAAAATAGTTCTAATCAAAAATGACATTATAAATCTGCTGAGTAAAAATACTTCGCGGGATCGTACCTGAAATAAAAGAAAAAAATAAATCCTTGATTTTAAGATTGCAGTTTCAAAATTATAACGGCAAAATAGTTCTAATCAAAAATGACATTATAAATCTGCTGAGTAAAAATACTTCGCGGGATCGTACCTGAAATAAAAGAAAAAAATAAATCCTTGATTTTAAGATTGTAGTTTCAAAATTATAACGGCAAAATAGTTCTAATCAAAAATCACATTATAAATCTGCTGAGTAAAAATACTTCGCGGGATCGTGCCTGAAATAAAAGAAAAAAAATAAATCCTTGATTTTAGGATTGTAGTTTGAAATTATAACGGCAAAATAGTACTAATCAAAAATGACATTATAAATCTGCTGAGTAAAAATACTTCGCGGTATCGTTATAGTCATAAAATTTAAAATTTAAAAGATTTTTCAACAGAAAATCTTAATTCGAACGTAAATAATTAAATTTCAAAGTGTAAGAATAAAAAACGTTTTAATTTTAACATGTTGCTATATGTTTCAATATATATACTCTGCGATGCCTGATTCGTCAAATTTTTATAGTGCAATAACCTGAAGGAATTTCCAGGTATGCAATAAATTTTCTTTGTGTTCGGCCATGCAGATGCGTTTTATATCAGTTTAAGTCTAAGTCAGTGAGTTATAGAGCTGCATTCGAAATTACATTGCACAGCGAGTCGCTTAAAAAGTTTGCCGTGTAGGGTGTGTTTGGACGAGGGTTGTTACTCGCTCGCTTTAAGGTTCCTTAAGAAACTGAGCAGCAGCTCATAAATAGCATAGTAGCTAGTCTATGAGGCTACGTGCCAAACAATTCATGTTTAATGCGGCGGTACGGCAAAATTTTGTTCAAGACTACAAAATACTCGTTGACTCAAGAAGGAACGAACGAGTTCATAAAAATTTAGACTATCGCTTGATTAAACAACCATTACACATTAACATCACTTATCAATATTAAGATACAGGGGCCAAATGAGCCGTGACAGTTTGGGAACTTACAAGTTAATAGCTCAGAGTTTAATACACTTCTCTAACAGCCATCTTTATTGGTATAATACCGCACTGGAGAAATAAATTTGAACACCGTCTACGGATATAATACACGACAAAGGGAGTTTTACGAAGCTTCGTTGTCACTTTAAAACGGCAAATTCCTTATTGATTTTATTACCATATAAAGTTTGGTTTGTCTTTATATTGTGAAATGAAGAAGTTAACACAATGAATTGACTTAACCAAGAATTTATTAATAATCATCATTATACAAGCACTTCGTTGATTAAAGGATCTATTTGTCTCATATCCGCTCTGGTTTAAGAAGTAACCCTAACTTTCAAGTGATCGTGTTATAACGAACCATAGTTTGTTCCGACCGCAGTGTTGCAGGGACCCATGCCACTCCTACACGAATATATGGGGTTCGCAATAAACTTTTGTCAATAACACCATGATTACCAGTTTAAAGTAAAGGACGAGGTTATCTCCATGGAACCAGGGGTACATGTGGAATAGATTGTTTTATAGCTGACGCGTTTACGTAGTGATGGTGAAGAGTGATAACTTCTTCGCAAGAAGCTGTCATGAACTCTTGATATGATTGATTCTAGTAAGACGTATACGTCTTTCATAAATAACAAAAAACAACCATGAAGGCTTGTAACACTTACCTGAGACGGAACATATGGTACGTCAAATGTTATGTTTGAGTAACATTTTTCAGGACACACAAGGTTGCCCATCGCATCATCATCTACTGTCCCGTCTCGTTTGATGGCTTTAAATCTGGCTTCCGTCCGGCAGATCAATGTTAATGGAATGTTGTTTGGCACTTCTTCGTTTTGTACGCACATATTTAGGACATATAGAACCTGTAGTAATATAAGCGTATTGTACTCATTTTACATTGGACATGGTGTAATAAGTAGAGTGGTCATGGGAATAGGTTGAGATAGGAATTCTCATCTGAGTAACGGGAATTCCCATTCCCATATGAGAATTATTTACCTATACACTTGACTATAATGCTGTTCGCAGTTTAAATGTTAGGAGATGCGGAAGAACAATCTTGTGCCTCGGTTTGTTTTAATAACTAGCTTTGACTATAGCATGCTGCATCAGCACGCTCGTTCACAGATGAAATCCTTTTCCATATTTTATCCTACCTTTTATTTCAAACAAAATATACATACGCTCAGCAACATAGCTTACATAAATTTCTATACATTTGAATGAAAGTACGAAATATCGACAGCAAAGTCATAGAGCCATTTCGCGATTATTTGCGCAGCATTATGCGATAATAAGCCTCTCCCTGACTTAAATATTGATTCAATATGCATGCATAGTTTGGTCTGATAGGGAATTTTGGACATAAACTGGGTTCCATTTCAGACACTTTTTCATTTCGGATTACAAGCTAGTACAAAATTTCAGCACTATTTCTTAACAAACCCTGGATCATTGATGGCCTAAAGCAAATCTTACGATGTCAACTTCAGTGTTAACATGGTATGCAAAGCGTGATAATTAGCACATTACACTCAATTTTTGTTTGCATTTTACAGAATTGCATTTTGCATTGTACAAAATTTCAGCACTATTTCTTAACAAACCCTGGATTATTGATGGCCTAAAGCAAATCTTACGATGTCAACTTCAGTGTTAACATAGTATGCAAAGCGTGATAATTAGCACATTACACTCAATTTTTGTTTGCATTTTACAGAATTGCATTTTGCATTGTACAAAATTTCAGCACTATTTCTTAACAAACCCTGGATTATTGATGGCCTAAAGCAAATCTTACGATGTCAACTTCAGTGTTAACATGGTATGCAAAGCGTGATAATTAGCACATTACACTCAATTTTTGTTTGCATTTTACAGAATTGCATTTTGCATTGTACAAAATTTCAGCACTATTTCTTAACAAACCCTGGATTATTGATGGCCTAAAGCAAATCTTACGATGTCAACTTCAGTGTTAACATGGTATGCAAAGCGTGATAATTAGCACATTACACTCAATTTTTGTTTGCATTTTACAGAATTGCATTTTCCATTGTACAAAATTTCAGCACTATTTCTTAACAAACCCTGGATTATTGATGGCCTAAAGCAAATCTTACGATGTCAACTTCAGTGTTAACATGGTATGCAAAGCGTGATAATTAGCACATTACACTCAATTTTTGTTTGCATTTTACAGAATTGCATTTTGCATTGTACAAAATTTCAGCACTATTTCTTAACAAACCCTGGATTATTGATGGCCTAAAGCAAATCTTACGATGTCAACTTCAGTGTTAACATGGTATGCAAAGCGTGATAATTAGCACATTACACTCAATTTTTGTTTGCATTTTACAGAATTGCATTTTGCATTGTACAAAATTTCAGCACTATTTCTTAACAAACCCTGGATTATTGATGGCCTAAAGCAAATCTTACGATGTCAACTTCAGTGTTAACATGGTATGCAAAGCGTGATAATTAGCACATTACACTCAATTTTTGTTTGCATTTTACAGAATTGCATTTTGCATTGTACAAAATTTCAGCACTATTTCTTAACAAACCCTGGATTATTGATGGCCTAAAGCAAATCTTACGATGTCAACTTCAGTGTTAACATGGTATGCAAAGCATGATAATTAGCACATTACACTCAATTTTTGTTTGCATTTACTTTTATATATTATTTTAGGCAAGCGGATCAGATTAGTATGCACTGGTACTATAAGTCTAGCAAATTCGGATTAGAAACATAAAATTCGCGAAACTTGAGATACTAGGTGAGAAAAATGATTCATTTCATTTTGGCGAACATTAAAATACTATTGCCTAAATTACAATTGCAATCATCGTTAAAGAATAACTGCTTTTTGCAGTTTCTGCTTGCAGTCTATTTTAATAATGGCGATACAAAATAAGCAATGATAGAAAACTTTATTAACACTGCCATCTTACATTTCCTAAAGTTGACTTAAATGAATAGGGATTGAAAATCACAGTTATTTGCAACGGCAGTGATATAATAAAATGAATCAGAGCAGCTATAATTATTTTGATAATGCCAAAGGTAACCACGATAAAAACACAAATCGAAATTTCAGATACAGCCAGAATACAGAAGAATCGTTAGCTGACGTTCATGTGAAGCTAGTGACACAAAGCTCCATATCTCTCCAGTTCACACTCTCCTGGGCAAATATGAACTAATGTCATAGGTTCTCAACGCCTAAAGGACAACATGTGCATTTCTTTGCATGAACGGCAACTGCACGGTAAATATTAATTAAAATTGCAGCTGCGGTTCATTTAAAAGATCCTACAAATACCTGTTGTGGCTTTAGACTAGGTGTGCTTTGAATGATACATTCAACGGTTTCGTTGTCATCATATGATTTATTCAACATAAGTAGATTGGTAATTTCTCGTAACGGTTGTAAATGATCTGTGATATCCGCGGATAGGCGATGATCACGGCACCAGTCTTCGATGGCATTTAAATTGAACCTTGAATGAATCTACGATCCAATTATATATATGTCATTCAGTAAATTTCTAGAAAAAAACAAAGCACTTAGCAACATGCACGGCTGGAACGCGTCAACGCACCGTTATGATTCTTACGCCTAACCATTCGGCCACCGCCAAATATTCACTAACTATTGTATAGTGTCTACTACTTACCGTCTGTAGAGTAATACATGATGTTCATTTATGTTTTAGGTCACATAGTTTAGCATATAATGCAGCGTAAACAGTTTGATATATACCCGAAATTATAGTATACCTCTGATATTGTAGGTCACTGTGATATTTTCGACAACTAAATATAAAGTGATATGTTATTTTAATTCACTATGCGAACGGGGATCGAGAATAATTTCCGTTTTTCAAAAAAATGGACTCAATTCCTCATGATCTATCCATCTTAACTGAAAACTTTATGAATATCGACAGTGTATAAGCTAAAAAATTGTCCACGTTCTGCAGTGTACACGCTATATGTATATTACATTGTAAAATTCTATTCAATATATTAAGTGTGTGATTTTCGATTAACTTCAAAGCTTCCGACGACGCAGTGGAGTTTAACGCTAGTGTGGCATCGCAGGTCGTTCGCCACTTCTGGGCGATTCGACAACTTCCGAGACTAAAAATTGGACCTATTCATAATACGTGCTAAAACTAATAATCATGTACATGGTAGCTGTTTCGTTGTGTGTGAGCGCCTGACATACTGTTAAAAGCTGTTAAGATTCAAATACTATTCACAGCGAAAGAGTACCGAAAAGATGAAATTTTCATGGAATACCAACGAGCTATCGCAAACACAGAATCAGTCAATTAATGGCTAATAATAATCTAAGGTAACCCAAACTGTTGAACCTCTTGTGTTGATAAATTTCAAATAAATACACATTATTTTAACAGCGCGTGCTGAAAGCACTGTGGTTTTTTCGAAACTGGGAAGCTGGCAGGCCCTAAATCAGGTAGTAGACACAACAAAAATTCAATTTTCCGATTGCCGGTGAACATTGAGTGCACTAAATTCAGGAAAATACACGATTTTTGATATTAAGAATTTTTCAGAAAAGCGTACATACATATGAAAGGTCATAATATTTTACACAAAATATATAGTTGTCAAGGTGTGCCTTTTACTAGTTTTGTCTGTTCTTGTCGTTTTATCCCTGTAATCGCTTTTTATCTCATCAAACAGCACTGGCTAGTTCTCGGTCTGGGGTTCCAATCCCGGTTGTAATTTGTTCCAGGGTATATATTATATCGTAGTAGCTGAAGAGCTGCAACCCTTGCCGTAAACATGGTAGTAAGGCTTAGTATTCTGTATATATCCAATCTGTTTGCTAAATTTTCGGCTTCTTTCCAAAATATATAAACTAGAAATACTTGATATTTTAGTTAAGGCGAATAGACCGTAATGAAAAACTACTAATTTTTTGCTCCAAAATACTACGCCAATATGTTGTTGTCGCTGCTAATTACTCCGAAAATTTATATCATCCGAAGAAAACCATGTTTCGCGTATATGCACTAAATTAACCATACTCATTAATCACTGTAACAAAATATCGAAAATGTCATAACGCTATTTTTTTAAAAATCACAACTATAAGCATGTGAAATATGTTCAATAAAAAGAATATGTTTTGAAATTTCCTACAATTATAATTCAATACAATTTCAATTATAATAGCTACAAATAAAAAATATGATGAACCAATTCACAGCGCTCAGCGTACTTTATTTCCATTCCTTTTTCCGAATTACAATAGTTCGAACGAAGACTTAAATTTTCAATCGAATTCTCCGATATCCAAATGCAAATCTGAGCAAATATTTGTTCGATAATCGATAAATCGACGTGTTGTGCTGTTAGTACGTGATGGAAATGGTTTAGCTGCAATATTGCAATGACAACACTATTATAAACAGTTATATTAACATAAAAATCATAAAATATTGTTAAATGTCTGGGAAAAATGTAAAAGTTTGAAATGTGAAATATTTCATATTTGTGGATGATCTGAGACTAGAAATTGTAATAAAAAAATTCATATTTACAGAAAACAGCTACTTTCATACAAATAGCAAGCTTCGCAGTAAGAGTACCCAAAGAACATTAAAGTGGTGGTTAAAATGGTGGTCTTTTGATTTTTCATGATTTCTTAGTAAATGGAGATATAGCAAAAAATTATTCACCGTTTAACTCTTTCCCGCATAATGTTACACATATGATACAGCGTACAATGCAATGCGATACACTTGTCGCGCGGCGTGCGTTTGACCGTGCTTTGCGAATTTCCCTAAGGAACCAAGAAATAGTTTGTAGACAGCATAGTGGTTGGCGTACGACGATCGCAACCAAGCGTTCCAAGTTTAACCCGCCACTGCGGCAAAAGTTTTCTCGACAATGCACGAAATACAGATTAATTCATGCGGCAAAAATTGTTTAATTAACAATCTGTCTCTATTCATTTTTGATTGTTCCTACACGCCTTCTGTCTGTAGAACTCGAATGATATGTTTTTGAGTAATGTAATACAGTAAAATAGACAACATAAAGCTATGAAAACAGCTTAACCGACTTCGGCTCAACGTGACCGTTATAAGTTTTGGAAAATAACTACACATTATAACAAAACTGATAAAGAAATATGGAGCCGAAGGATACCAAAAATTGATTAAGGGTGGGACAAAACTGGACTATATAACGAAAGCGTCCAAGTAACAGATAATCAATCTTACCTGTTCAACTAATGAAGAAAGGGCATGTTCAAATTGACGGTCTTTAGAATTTGAACAATGCTTCTGTTGATCGTGCTGTTCAGTTATACGGTGACTACTATACGTTACGATGTCGTTGGCTTCTTCATGTTCAAGGATTGCCGGCACTTAAATATAACAAACATACACGGATGGCAGTTGAATTTAATTGTTAAATAATACCATTACTAAAATATTAATTGGGGTCTATCCTAGAATCAGCTCAAGCCTAAGCTTAAGCAGGAGCTGAGCCTAGGTGTGAGCTGAGCCTAGCATAAAAAGTAAGTCGAAAAGATTAGACTTTAGGACTGTGGTGCATTCTTTGAAAAACCCAAATATTTTAAATGTACACATATATGTATGTGACAATAACAAATTACTATTGAGTGTTATTATGGCCGGCATCAGTTTTCTTTGATTCTGAAACGTTTACCCGGTTTGTAGGCTTCTAAACTTTCTAGTTATCTTTAGTGGCTGCTACTAGAATTCCATGTTCGTGTAGCACATGCTAGATCAGCTTGGCATGTCATTGCTTAAGTTGTGGGAACTGGACATAGAATAGAATGGTCTAACATTTTAACTGATGGTTCTTTTTTTCAGGCTAGTCGTTTAGTGTTCTAGGCTTAAGAGCAATTAGTTCGTATGGAGCTTTGCAAAGTTTGCCTTGGCTGACTCGCTTAACGTTATATAAGAACTGTGACATAAGATGATTAAGTGGTTCACTACTTGCCGTGTTTGCGATCACCACGTGCTAGTGATTGTGGGGCAATAAAGGAATTCTATGGTTTGAACACTATATCTTGGGAACCAAATATAATTTCACTCTGCAATGCTAAGAATAGGTATTGCAAAATCTCATTTTTTTGTAACTGCGGTGGCAATATATTGAGACACTGGCTACATATCGGTTACTTGATACGGCCGTATCCCTGATACCTCATTGGAGCGTATTTCTGTCAAAAGTGCTATCAATTTTCACTGCTTATTGTCAGTTAAACAATTCGAATGTGCACACTGACTGTGCACTGCATGCGGTATCTGCTCTTGTTTTTCAATCAAATCTGCCTGGACCTGATACGCATCCGTGATGGAACAAAAACTCAAGTTTCAAAACCAGTCATTTATCAGCCGGATATAACACGTTCTTTAGTTAGGCAGTTAGCCATTGCCACTAAAAAAGACAAAACTTTAATATTGAACATAAAATTATGTATCCACTTCTATACTACCATGCAAATCTATATTGTTTTAAATTTTGCTTTGAAATTTTAGAAAACGTCGTTTTGATAGATATCTAATTAATAGGTCACCACTAGGCAGTATTTCAGGCAAGGAACGGTGTATAGTTAAATAAATTTGGTACTGTTTGAAAAATACGCAATATTACCATCTACCGCTCTGAATGCTACATGGTCTATTGCGTTGTATGGATGCAGCGCCTGTATATCTATAATCATTGTGTTGTAGATTATATATTGTAACCAAATAGTGATTGTGTAATCATTATTTATTTACTGGTTTGATCATTTTAAGTTTAACCGCGCATGTATTTACTCCAACGCTTGAACAAGCATATCTGTTAATTGGCTCAATTGCTTTGTAACCAGGATAAACTATGGTCATCATAGAACCTGCCATCAGTTTTCAAACAGCAATTGATATGATTTTGAAAACATACAAATGTTGAGCCTGAAGTGGCTTCGAAAGTACTACAATGAATGACTTATAAGTGAAAACCGGTCTTTTAGACAATTTTGTGAATAAATGGTTGCGGACACCAGTGTCAGTGGATCAGATATTTAGTGACAAGGATAGTATTTTGCAATCACTACTACGTTGTAGTTCAATCAAATTATAAAAGGATTTGTTACAACAAATCCACATTTTGTGGTTCGTTTCACACGGTCAAAATTTGAACTCAAACATGATCCAATTTTGAATAAAATTCAAGCTCAAATATAAAAATGTGAAAGCATTTTTTTGTATTTTTGGTTTATTTGTAGGTGTGAACATTATGTTACAAAGTTTTATAGTGTATTGTTGCTTCAGCCAATCAGGTAATGAACAGATCTTTAAAAACTTTGAAAATTGAGCTCAAATTTTGAAGTATCTAGATTTGTCATCTTTTTCAATTACGAATTAAAGACACATTTTTATGAAAAATTGTGATCAAAATCTGTGCAAAAAGTTTGAACGTATTAACGCACCTTTAGTCAAGTTTTCAGGAAGCCCCATGATAGCGATACAAACGAACTCTTAACATCTCCATCACAATGTCTTACCGATAAGCCTTCGTATTATCTGTTCAGCTGTTCCGAGAAAGATTTTGATTAACACCCGCACGTACTCGGCCAAATCATTGATCAGATGTTCCATTGAAAAATTCACAAAACATTGAGAATTTTGTTTTGATGTGTTTTGTTGGCAGTATGCCTAAACCGTAATGTTTCCATTAATATTAATAAAGACGATGGAATATTGATGATTCGCACTTCAACATAAAAAATAGATGTCCATCGTATGAGGCCGCTTGGGTCGGTAGCAAAATAAACCGTAATATTTCTATTAATATTAATAAAGACGATGGAATATTGATGATTCGCACTTCAAAATAAAAAATAGGTGTCCATCATATGAGGCGGCTTGGGTCGGTAGCAAAATAAACCGTAATGTTTCCATTAATATTAATAAAGACGATGGAATATTGATGATTCGCACTTCAACATAAAAAATAGGTATCCATCATATGAGCCGGCTTGGGTCGGTAACAAAATAAACCGTAATGTTTCAATTAATATTAATAAAGACAATGGAATATTGATGATTCGCACTTCAACATAAAAAATAGGTGTCCATCATATGAGCCGGCTTGGGTCGGTAACAAAATAAACCGTAATGTTTCAATTAATATTAATAAAGACGATGGAATATTGATGATTCGCACTTCAACATAAAAAATAGGTGTCCATCATATGAGGCGGCTTGGGTCGGTAGCAAAATAAGGGTTGAATCATTTTTGTAGGTTAAAATCTTTACCTCTGAGTTGATATTAAATTTACGTTCATGTTACCTTAAACTTACCTGATACTTCTAGTGCCTTGCACTAAAATCCATCAATAAATTAATATGCATCGATGAAACCGTGCCCTCAAAACTGTAACAACTGGGCTGCCGAGCACTGCTTAACTCTAAGTTCGAGCTTCAGTCAAAAAATTCGAAAAGCACGCCATTTTACATACTGAACTTGTCTCAAGGTTGCAAATAGAGACAGACATAATGTGGATCACTGGCTTGTAATTTGTTATACCATAACGGAAATCAGTAATATGATGAGGCTCAGCAACTAAGATTATATTTTCATCAACTATCCTTGCTGCAAATTACGCATAATCAAATTAGAGTAATTAGTAGGTTGGAAGTTGCTTGCTGCTAATTTTTTTCGCATTTACATTCTTGCTGATAATTTTGACATTATTGTGTCCAATGCAGGGTCATCAATCAACCATTAGACCATATGTTGAGAAACACGTGTGATATTGACAAATGTTAAAATCGTTACCACGAAAATAACCTGTGGGGCTGCTGAAGATATCCTTCCATCAAAAATGAATCATTGCAAATCACCGTAATGCCCCAATCTCGCAATAAAGTATGCTTGTAAGATTATATACTTAAACAGACTGTATTCTTTAGAAGAGTTACACAAACATATCAACTTGTGCTGATAGCAAAACTGCGTAGTTCACAGTGTTAGCCATATAAATTCACGGTAAATTACGCGGTGTGCGGTACAGTGTACTCGTGCGACTTTGGATTTCGTCACTTGCTGATGCTTTGTATATAATTTAGCACAAATCAATGAAGACCGTTCCACCAAACTTACGTCGTCGCCACTATATTGCCGTAGCAGATGTGACCATCTCAGACATAGGGACAAATACATTGCAATCACGTCCAAATCGTTTTCCCGCCTCTGCAATTGATGAGACTATAATTATAACTATCATATTATAGATATTGGTTTACAATGTAAAGATATCATACAATTAACATATTTCATAATGATATCGTATACATGAGGATGCAACTACAGATTATTAACTAAACATTTTACTGAAAGTGTTGCATTTCTTCTGCACTTTTATATGAAAATATTTCAAAACTAATTTATAGCCTGTTAGACTGCGCAATATGTAGGTAGTTTTGTGACAGAAAAATAAAAGGCTTCAAATTAAATCAAAAAGTTACTCAAGAAAAACCGCGCAACACCAATAATTAGTAAATAATAAGTATATACTAATAATTACCAAATAGTAATAATCCCATTAGTAATAATGTACCAATAGTTGGTAAATAATAGCGGCAATAATTTAGTAAATAATGGTTGTTGCCTCGGTGCTTAAACAAACCCGAACTGTGGACGTTAGATAATTTGCAGGTTTTTGAGCATTAGAAATGTAGTTGTTCGTATCAGTTAAAAACTATATTTTCATTTGATGGTTCATTATTTCGAAAAGAATTTATAGATATTTGGTTGGCGTCGATTTTTCATAACTTTGAATTGATTTTACTGTGAGGCAAAAACGCTCGTACCGATGAAATATTTTAACTTACAAAGCAACATTTTATGATACAATAGAATGTGCATATATTATCCTGATTCTCTTACATATAGTGAAAATGGTATTACAGTGGAATGTTCGTCTAGTCCTGTCTGTTAATTGTCCAAAATAAAATAAAAGTTTATATAGTAAAAATATCTTCATTATGCTTTTTTGATCCGTCCCAGGCGATTCCACTAGAAGGCGCATTCTTTGTATAATAAATGTGCATATTTATTGCACCGTAAATTTCTCGATATACTAAGCGAAAGCCTTAGCTCAATTTTCAGTCTTATGTCATCATTATTCTTAAGCGTAAGCTGAAAGAGGAACGATTTTTAACGATGCCGCGTTACCTCTTTTAGTGTAGTTACTTATATCCAAGTTAGAATATTAAATTATTTTAACGATAATGACATATAAACAAAAATGTAAATAAGGTATTAAATTTAAAGCAACACTCACTTTGACACAATCTTGTATAGCCAAAAATGATTTATAGTAAATATCAAGAAGACGATCCTCGTCGTTCACATGATCACAGTAACGCATTGTCATGAATAAGATGTAAGCCGGAAGGCAAGGCGGGTTAAATGTGCGAGCAAGTGTTGGTTTCAAATCTGAAATGAGTTTATTTTCATAAACATTTTTTTTCATATTTTTCATAAAAAAGTCATTTACACATTTTACTGCTTCTGCTTAGGAATATTAATTCAACTCATACAACTGGCGCCAATCGGTTTCATCAGGAATCCATTATTAAAATCACGTGGAAGAGTATGACACTCGGTCACTGTTATATACTATTCGTTGTCCGATAACGTGGCCATTTTTCGTCTTACCCAGCCAAAGACTGCTGAAGATACTAGAAAGTTAGCTGTAGCTTATAGGCTACCATCTCAGGGTTTTCAAGGCGTTTCACTCACTACTGCCACGCACGTGAGAAACCCTGGGTTAGCCCATAGCGCCTCACAAACAAACGTGGAGAGAGTCGATAACCCTCAAAGACCCATGTGGTAGCAAATACCCTAGAAAACCTTGGATGGTACCACATGTAATCTTTCGGTCGGAAGATAGGCCGAAAATCTACCAGAAAACCATTTTGTGATGAAAATTTCGTCTTGAACGTGAAGTGTTAGCTTTGGATGATATGTTTTTGAATCGCTATCAACGATTGGCCATCAGAAAATAAAAGGTGTGAAGCCAAAGAATTTACCAAAACGTCGTTTGTCATTATTACTGAATAAATTTATCCTGTCCTTGTTGTAAAATATGTACATCTTTCTGTTTACTGGTACTAATAATACAAAGGAATAAAACACCTTTATTGAAACAATTATGGTGTCAAAGACACATATATTATTCGGATCAAAATTGTTCAGGATTTCTGATTTTCTCTTGCTGCCATATATTATATAGAATGGGTTTGCAGAATCGGTTTGGATCAAATTGTCATATTGCATGTATCCTTTAGAAACAAAAGCTAACAGTAAAAATATTTCCATAGCTTTTAACATGCTCGGTCACCGGTCAAAAGGTATTTTAACTGTGTCTTCGGACACATTTTAGTGCAAATTTTGCTGTTATGATGGAACGCTTGGAAATTGTTGGTATCTTTACGATATTCACGGCACACGCGTGTCATAGTCGTATAATTTATACTGTTGACTTTATGACGGAGATTTTTCATTGAATAGTAAACGGTAAAACTAGTTTCAAGGCAAAGTATGTAATATCTTACTGTAAAATGGGCGATCAATGGATATAGTATGGTGCAACTTTTAATACGGCTACGGCTTATTATGCTCCTGGACTTTGAATAATCGAAAAATTTTGAATAAAAAGTTCAATATTTCTATTGTTTTTGTCAATAGTGTCATATTGAAAACCACTAACCGCAGCAGTTTCACATTATCATAAACTGAACAACAGTTATATAAAAATTAATTGGTGTTGCTAACCCAACGGTCTCACCGCAGCATCTAGTGCTAATATGTCGTTGAAAACTCAACATGGCCTGTTTATGGCCGTAACGGCATGTTTTATCGAAGTTAAACGCTCCACAATTTTGTTTTGCAGTTATATATAATAGTACGATGAGTCGATGATGGTCGACTCCGCAGAAGAATGTGATACTGTTTAGTCTTCGCTTACTATCGCTCGTGTTATGTCGCGGTCGTTTCAGACTTAACCCAAGCCCCTAGTTTTATGACCGCCAAGTGGGTTATAAACATGACTACCCTATCCAAGTTCATGGACCACAACATCATGACCTCCACCAAGTTGTTGGATCACCTACTTAAAACCCACTTGTGATCTTGGATCAATAAATTTAACCCCAACCATGTTCATGAGCCATCAAAATCAAGACCACCCCAGCTTCATGGGCCACTAATTTGCGCCCACCTATGTTGCGGGATAATTAAACTGTACCGCACCTATATTTTGGACCACTATTTCAGCCTCTCATGGTTCATTGACCCCTAAGTTCGGAATTTTTTTAATTTTTAGATATTTATATAATTATATATGTTATATAATCTTCAAACAGGTGCCCCCGAACACTCACCTTCCACCAGCACCTGCACTAGATTCGAAACGCTCCGGCCATTACACATAAATAAGCCTAAAAATTCATGTTCTTCTTCTGATGCTAAATCAGGAAGCATAATTTCTTGACCACCGCTTCCAGCGCCATACGTAATCGAATTTCCCGTCGAAATTGCACAATAACTGCTCGAATCGTTAGTGTTATTAGATGTAGCGCTGGCGCTACCAGAACCAAAGCTTAGCTCTTCATCTACATTATCGAAAATATCTAAAACAAAATAATATATACTGAAAATTTTACAATATCTTTAATTTTGAAAGTTTCTTTTGCGGAATCATTATATATTATTTTCTAAAAATTTAACAGCATTTTCGCCGCCACTAATGCACAATTGCATCTGTGCATATTGCGAACCATTGTGCTAACTGAGTTTGTCGTGTGGTGTTTACTTGCCCGTGTGTTGTTATTCGTTCGCTTAGCGAAGTTCCTTAAAGGACAATGCTTACTAGGATGATCTTAGCAGCTATAAATTTTTCAAGCCTAGTCTTTCAATTTTACGCTTATTGAAATATAACAGTTTTCATGGTACAGTACATTGATAACTCAGGTAAGTAAGCAAACCGATATTGGTGGACAACAACGTGAATGTTATCGTTTGTAAACGGTTTGAATTCTTGAGGATCAAGGTAGCCGATAACAGACAAAAATACCTGCGCTAAATCACTAATGCAACCAGTTCCACTGCAAACCAAACGTTCATTCGAAATTCATGCAGTTTAATTTGAAACCACGCAGATTATCAAATTATAAATTTACAAAGTCCACGTAAACTCAATAAGGTTTCGAACATAAATATATACAGCGTTTCTATGGCATTAAATTGTCAACAAATCATCGAAGAAACATACGGCGGCATATACATTTCTAAACAGAAAATAAAAACTCAAGCCGAATAGCCAGTAGAGTAAAAAGATTCAGAATACAAACAGTATGTTTGGTGGCCTCCAAGTGTCCACTGACCTATTGTGTCATGCGTCGCGTCTAAAGCTACATTGAAGACTAAAGCGAAATGGCTGAAATATTCAGGTATGGCCCATAGGTGTGTTGCATCAGACAAGCAGTCCCAGACACCCGGAAACGAATTTGAGTCCGGGGCGAGAAACTATGATAAAACAAATCTGGGGGCAAGCAAAGTTTAAAACACATCTGAGGTATAAGCGCTCATAAGGCGGTAAAGATGTTTCTTCCGAAAGGTCGTTTCAACTTTCTCAAGCTATAGTTACTACCACGCCACCTGTGCGTCGAAGACGCTTAAAAAATTTGGGTAAATTGACTAAATTTGTAATAACCTTCTTAAAATTTCTAAATATACGTTATTTAAATGGAGGTGGAGAACTAATGGGGGCCAGTGTTCGGGTCCCTGAGGTGCCGTATTCTTTATCGAAACACCCTAGCTATGCCACTATTTGCTATTTAGCCATAAAGACTTGAACTATGATGTATCCCACAACGCCATAATCCCGTTTGTATTTAATATTGCCAAAAGAAATACACACAAAACTTTCTAATTTAGGTTTGGTAGTGAAACCACTTTGATTCGATGCGAGGCGGCGTCTTAGCCTTTGAATCTCACAAAATTCTGACCTATGTCGTCACTACTACTAACTACTATATTACTAACTAAACTAACGTGAGTTATCTAGCAATACTTACCACAGCTGTCGTAAGGCAAAACCACCGGGTATATTTTTGAATCTAACGACAATTTTGGTGTTGTTGAAATGGATCCTTTAATGCCCTCGAATGTTTCGCCGTTGGCAGAATTCTATAAAAGTGTACTATAACATATGTGTTTAAATGATTTTACTAGATGATAAATTTGTTGATGTAATGCAACGCAATGCAAGATTAATATGAACTTTAGCATACGCAAAATCCGTTTGCAGGATTGGACAGATAATCGCAACTAGGAAATCAGTTCTATAGTTTCGTGGGCAACTTAGCCCAAACACCTGGCTTAATGTATACCGCACGATAAAGCACGATTCATTTTTTGTATTAGGCAGAAATAATATCCAAATAAACATATTTGCACTTAAATATCTTTCCTTACAAATTACTGTGACCGCTTATCTTATAGATACATCGCTTCAGCTCGTAATCAAAAGTCAGATATTAATAAGCCTTTGTCGTGGGTAGGTGTAGGGCAGTCCACAACGGACACGCGTTTTACTTAAAGCTGCTTTTTAATCGAATAACGTAACGCTTTTCAAGTTTTGCTCGTTTCAGAGTATCGAAAGGACAATGAGTTGCTATAGTAATGGCTCATATCGTCTTGGGGTCATCTCCCGCTCGTGAATTTTTAGGGTTTTGTTATCAAAATTCAAATTATTTATATTTTTAGCTTTAAATCTGTTATTGTTGGTATATTGCAGGAATTGTCTCTACGCGTAAGGGCCGGATGCAGACGGCTTATGGGTTGTTATGCCACATACAAAACTTGATCATAAATTTATTTACGGCTTAGCTTATGTTTAGGCTTACGCGTCTCATCATTTAGTTATCACAGTTACTCCAACTGAGTCCAAATTAGCACACAGTATTAATCGGCATGGGGAAGCTAACTCCACCAGCGGAGAGATTGAAAAAATAGGTTAAACAAATATTGACCTGTGAATTATCTAAACTGAATGAACGCTGTTCTTTTCCATATTTTTCCCGCACAACCAAAATTACGTATGGATTACCTACAGCCCATAACTTCTGCTACTCTCCGCGGGAGGCAATAACACGACTGTCTTGTCTCCGAACTCGTGCATCTGAGAAAATAGTGCACAAGAACTGGTAACCGGTACATTGATATAATGACACTTTTAATCTTTTTAGGGCCAAATTATTGTTGTCACACTGCGGCATAGGTCTGTCAGGGTAATGCATTTAGTCTTTGGGCTCTTTATATAATTTTTGTTGGCCACCGCGTGCATGTCAGCCCACAGCATTGTGTGGTACACAGCAGGAAATAATAATTCGTGTCGGATCTATAGCACCGCGACATAAAAGTCTTATTTTAAGACTTGGAATCCTAATTTGAGCGTCGCAGATATTTATATTTGAGTAGACACTCGGGTTTACGAGAACTACCCAAGTTAGCGGGTCAGTTACTCTGGCTCTCGGGTATTTTAGTCTGATCGGGTACCTGGGTAGCAATTTACTACATAATACCCATGTTTACTAAAATCAACCCGAAAAAATATATCGTTGCGTTATTATACTTCATTACAGTGATGGAGTCACATCTCTCAGCTGCGCACATACCTTGTTTTCACTTGCGCATTGAGAATCAATTGCGACGTTCAAGCTTTTCGTCCGCATTCGTTTCGAGTCTGCGTTTTCAACCAATTCAACAATGCCTTCATTCGTTGTCTAAAATGAAACGTACATATATACATACCTGATAATTTTTTTTAAAAAACTACGGTATGAAAGGATAACTAAAAACGAAAAAAAATTGTCGTAAATACGGCCCTAATTCCTAATGAGCTATTTATAAACCGCCTCCCTCGTCTAGCCGAGTTGGATACCAAAATGGTTGCTGCACTTTTAAAATTAATTATTTTCGAGCTGGGTGCTGACCGAAAAGACTCCGAATTTTTTAATAAGCTATTAGGCACGGAAATATCCAACACCAACTTTCATTTTTTAACAGCAGAAGGTTTTCCTTCCGAAAAGTCCAAATTGTATTTGTTTTACTAGCTAAGCACGAATACACATATTTAACACCATAAAACAGTAATATCGTCGCAAATACATGTAGCACCCATTACTTGTTTGACACATATAAACGTTTTTCTAAGATTATAATCCATTTGATAATCTTGTCTGTGCCAATGAACTTTGGCAATTTTTGAAACTCCTATGGAATAAGATGCATGTTAGCTCGTGTTCACATTCTGTTCGATCACAGCCAATTTGTGGTGACATTACACCCGACCCGTTACCAACGATTTCCGGGTGTGTATGCACATATTTTTTTCGCATCACATCATCCTATTTATATCCGATAAAGTTGTGTATAATGCAATGTGAGCACTCTATATGAGAGTTATAAAAATTAATTGATGAAAAATTAATTGCAAATAATTGCCCAATAAATTGATTGGTCCTGATTTCCCAAACATGTAAATTGGTTTGATTCCAATTACATGCATTTCATTGGGCTTTGTGCTTCGGTGCAAATTTAAGTGCAAAACTAGGGTAAGTTCTGATGGATGCTTAGATTTTTTAAACGTTTTGCAGGAATAATTGTTTCTGGTTTTTTGTGTACTGTACATGTAATATGATCTGTGAAAAAATATATATATAAAGAGGTTGCATAGGCAAATAGAAAATCACATCAAATAAGAACGCACTTTATGCTCTCTGCAATAATTAATGCAATAATTAATTGGTGACTTTCGCGATTAAATTAACTGATTTGTCAACAAATAATTTATATGATGATCTGTCATATATATTTTTTACAGCTCCTGCTCTATATAAAGTACACGTGCGTATCGGCTTGGATCCTATAGAACACGTTAGAAATATCCCTTTAGAGTTTGCTCAACAACCTCCAAAGAAAGCAACGAGTCTAATCAGTACAATAATATAAAAGTTGAGTGAAAACGCTATTGATTCTCCAATTGCTAAAATGTAGATTGCTAAGGTGCATTTGGTCTAAGGAACGATGCGATATGACCAAAATCTTTATAGGCTGCATTCACATTTCAAAATACACTGAATGGTAAAGTTGCTGCTGTTTTATTGCAAAATATATTTTTTTCTACAATCCGAATAACTAATAAGGACAGGGTGATGCAAGAGGGGTTCCGGCTCCCCACTTATCGACAAAAGGAGGGCCGCTGAAGGACGGACCAGCAAATTTTAACTTTCGAGCGTTCACTCGTTCTTGAGTGGGCTCCTACACTACTGAATAATGTGAGTCGTTTCTACTTCGGGATTATGCATTTTACAACCTATTCCGGAGGACACATTTCAGAGAAAAAATAATAAAACAGCATGCTTAAATCAATTTTTAAAACACGTGTAATTTTAGCAAATAGTTGCAAATTGGCAAATTTGTCCGTACAATTTGTTAAAAAAACTATGTCTAACAATTTGTGCTCGCTAATATGATCTAAGACTGGTGTTAACATATCTCGGTATGACAAGCTTGAAGTGTGGTAAGCTACGCAGGGAGTTACAGTATTGCTTGGTGTATCCAAGAGTTCATGATAGTCGACTGTGCTGAAGAGTGTGGCACATAAATTTCTCATACTATTATTGTATTATTGACCGCGGTACGTCGCCGCCGTTTTCGCCCATACTCACCCACCAGGTTTATGACCCACTTGGTGGGTCATAAAATGATTATCCCAATGATATTATCGGTGCAAAAATCCAGACCCCGAAGGTTTTTGGACCATTGACTTACACCTATGTTCTTGGACTACTGAATAAACATCTCACCCATCTTCTTGGATCACCAGTTTTGCATCCCACCCAATACCTTGAACCACCAATTCAGACCCCTTACCGCATGTTCTCGGACCATTAATTGAGACCTGCAGGTTCTGGGAACACTAATTCTGAGCCCACGGCAGGTTCACAAGTTCATGATGAGGTCCAAGATTTAATAAAAAATTGAAATTTCCCAAAATCATACAAAAGTGTTCCACTTTCTAGAATCAGAAGCTCTAAATCAGTGGTCCAACAATCTAGGGGGTCTGAAGTAATGATTCAAGTGAGTGGAAGGTCTGAGTTAGTGGTCCAAGAACATAGATGAAGTCTAAATTTGGTGAGGTGTAGTTGGTTGTCCAAGACATTTGACGATTCAAAAACATGGGATGAGTAGTCATTCATATGACCCGTCAACTGGTTCGTAAACTTGGTAGAGTCCACTATTGTCGACATAGTCGGTTGTCCAAAACATTGGGAGGAGGTCTGAATTTGACGATTCAAAAACATGGGATGAGTAGTCATTCATATGACCTGTCAACTGGGTCGTAAACTTGGTAGAGTCCACTATTGTCGACTGCTTATGAAAGTACCGGGACTTTCAATACATGGGTTAGCAAAAGCTGCTTGGCTTATTTGTTGTTCAATATAAAATGGCTTTGCATGTTAACGTAATTGAAATAGCATTTTTTATATTTTAAGATTTATAAAATATATCTCAAAAAATTTAAATCCGTACAAAAGTTACGAAAATTCCATAAAAAATCACCGAACTTATTAATATGATCCTATGAATTTATTAGTATTGAGATAAAATCATGACCTAGTAGTTAACCGTAATATCAGTCATCAAATCTAATTAATTTGTTTAGCATTTAAAGCACAGACTCAATATAAATGCTTGTGAAGAGGCTATTTTAACTCTCAGCTAAAACACCGGTTCAACTTTCATCAGCTAAAGCAATGGGAGCCAATATACGTTGTAAATAGAGAAATCCATAAGATAGCTAATAAATTACATATATACATGTTCATGCGATTAATTACATATAAAGAGTTCCGGACCTTGAAAACATTAGCGGTGAACATGTGCGGTGAAAGTAATGATGCACATGAAGTTTTTAAAATATGTAAAATCGGTACACCGTATTCGAGTCTCGGCGAATGGAGGTGGTGGGTTAGCATCAGACCAGATTTTAAACAATTTTAGACAAAACAGGGACCCTTTGTCATTTCAGTAAAGTAACCTTCACCAAATATCATAACAAACCCTCCAAAACGCAATAATAAAACTGCTAGCTTTGAAAACGTAACGGCAGTACATATTGGTAAATTCTTTAAACTCTCTCACTTTAGACAGATATATTTCTATATTTGCTGTCTTCAAACATTTGTGGCGTGTGACACGATATATAAGCGCGGTTTTAGCTGCAAATTTAATGCTTTCAGCCATCAAAGCGCAATTCGAATTACAAAATCTCTGTGAGATTCGGTTCAAAACGAATAAAGACAAACCAATAAAACATTAGCGTCGTGAAACGTCTTTGCTGTTTTCTACAGCGCAGTCATGTCGCCATTCATTTCAGATCGAGCCCCGGCGATTGGTGGTATCTAGTCTCAAACGGTCAGGGTAGGCAAAGAAAATTTAATCCAATATGATTTCTGGTGGAATTGGAACTTTTGAGATATTTTGATCGGACATCAAACAGTATAGTAATATATTTTGTGTGGTATTAAGCTTGGCCAGTTGAAAAATTGTTCTATCGCAACTCAAAAACCCTTGTCATATAATTTCCGACTCATAATGGTATTTATTAAAGTGAAAGTTTAATACCGTCGGTCGCGGTTGGAATAAGAATTTTAGAGAAATGGTAGAATCCGCCTCCCCGAAAGTGTCGCTATATAATGTTTTAATACTTGAAGGAAAGCCATGGGGCCCCTGAATACATGTTGGTGATTTTTGCAATGCCGGCGCTAAAGGTTTTACGGTTTTAATAAAGCAAAACGTCAAGTTCGTCATAAGGAGTACTGATAAAGCGCATTGGAATACCTCTCGTGCTTGTTTAAAAACGTTCGTTCATGAATTTGACTTTAAACCAGTGCTTATTTTTTGCATAGCAATAACAGTGTAATATACTTTAAGCTGCTGACAATTAATAACAAGTTTGTTGAACAAAATGTCCTCACAATATCATAAGCGCGAAACGTGTTTCAAACTGCAGTTTCTAATGAAGGTTTTATGTAAAACTTATTTTCTTGAACGCATCTAAAGATTTGTTTTTCCTACCCCATATATTTTGGTTTCAAAAATTCAATTTTATATATAGTTAGATTACACATTTTCATTATATCAAAAACGCCTGTGCTATTTTGTATAAACTAATAAGCATTAAGGTAAAACCCCTCAAGTTTAACAAAATATATGGGCTGAATTCTACTTTTGTACAAAATTTGGCATTGTTTTCAAAAATCGAACTAGCGTTGCTCTCTGTTTAACGGGAAAGTTATGTCATCTTATGGAATGCGAACAATTTTCAAAAATTGCATACCTTTAGCAAAAGTGCATTAGGGAAAAGTATGACACTTCCCTGCACTCACATATTATCCCGTGTTTGATGATACGGGCGTTTTCGGCTTGAACCCCAGTTTCTGGTGGGGAGGCACCTCGGACCCCCCAGCAGCTGCCTATAAACCGAACCCGCCCCAAAGAAATTGGGGTGGTCGGACCTATCGACCAAAAACAACTGGGGGTCGAAGTTACCCCCAGAAACTGGGGGTGGGGGTATCTCGACCCCCCTGCAACTGGGGGGTGGTCAGGCCCAAAACGCCCGTATCATCAAACATGGGCTAATATGTAAGTGCAGGGAAGTGTCGTTCATACACGCCGGCAGGGGGGGTACCCCTGAGGTCAGGACCCTCCTCCGAGGCCGAAAAGCCAGGGGGTAACCCCCCTGGGGCTGGGGTGCGCAGCACCCCACTCCCCCCCCCGAATGGGGGCTTGGCGGCTCCTCGACGAGTTTCGAAGTAGGACCTTAGTGCAAAACGAATTAATGCTTCGAAAAAGGTTTGTGTTTTAATAATTTTTCTGCAAAAATTGCACTCATACACGAAAAATGTGGCTGCGAGGACCAAAAAAAAAACAAAAAAGGTCCTCATCACTAACCCCCCCCAGGAAAATTTGGCCGGCCAGGGGGTTACCCCACTGGGACGGCCGCAACCCCCCGTGGGGGACCTCTACCCCCCCCCCCGACATGACCGACCGCCGACATGTATGATCATACTCTTCCATAATGCACTCTTGCCTTTAGCTATTTTATATACTACTAATGCCGTTTATGGCATAACTTAGAAAAACCAGTAACCTCGCGCTGTCTATATTTCCAATTTAAATTAAATTGAACAAGAATAAATTTATTATTGCGTTGCATATAATCTGCAAGTTAATTTCGGATTATCTGACCTGTGTAGTCAAAAAACAAATATTGTTTCCATGACCACTAGGTTTTGTTTGAATCTAAAAAACGTGTGAGATCATGATTTCTGGATGAAAAAGACTACAGATTTTGTATAAAATAAGTTCTCAATTTTTTTACGTTTAGTACTAGGAATAAAGGCCAATTTGCTAATCAATTACCTTATCAATACAAATTACAGCGATTAATATAGCATCATCGTAATATTGTGTTGCTTTAAAACTTTAACCGATATTCCTAAGCATTATTAACAGTAATTACTTTAGATATAATGAATATGTATATAATCATTTATTTAGCTAAGAAATGATGCTTAATTATAAATATATTTATTATTGCTATTTATAATAGATAATTTACCCAATCATCTTCGTAGTATTCAGCTGAAAGTGTCATTTCATCATCGCTATAGAAGCCAGAATCAGCATCGCACGATGTTTTATGTACAAGAGCCATGATAGCATCGCTGCTCCCACCAGCACTGTCGGAAGCATGAATACAGGATTGACCGAAGCATCCAAAATTATCTGCTAATCCATCGAATTCAACAATTCTGCCTTGATGAGTGTCATCGTGAACGCAAGAACATCCAGGTTGTGTAAATGTTATATGATAAAATGATTGTTTCGGCGTGGCACATGAAGTTAATAAACGTCGGCGACGATGTGATGTACGTGATCGCGTAGCAGTAAGGAACCGGGATTTGGTCGTGGTTTCCGATTCAAAAGACGGTACGTTTGGGCCTCCATGACAATTTTTCCCGATTTGTTTGGAGCTGACAAAATTAGTTGTTTCCAAGATGAATTTTCTTCCTTTTGCTTTTGAGTATGTTTGCGGCGATGTTTGGATATCGGTTGCATTTTGATAGCGTTCATTGTTGTCATTTTTCACTGACAGTTCTTCCGACATCGATGTTAGTGCGTCCAGAGATAACTTATTAAATTTTCTCCGATATAAGGTATTCAATTGATATTTTTGGCCATCAGTGTCTTCAGCTGACATTTCACGACAGCTGTTTGATATACCAGTGCTTATATTCATTTCAATGCCAAGATTCGGTAAACTCGATTCAAGTAAAACATATGCATCAAGTATCCGTGGCAAATCTGTTGTGCTATTAATACCGTGATCACAATTATAGTCGTGGGCTGTTTCGTCTTGCAATAGTTGTTCAACGCTAATTTGAACTCCATCAGAGCTGGACGACATATTTGGCGCACATCTATGAAGGTTTTTCGTAGTTGGAACGCACATTGTTGGCATTGTATCTGGTGACTCAAAAATCTCAGTCTTACATTCATCCGCAACAGTATTTCGCAATATTGGACCCGTATTATTCATTTTAAGAAATTATCTGCTACGATGTTGCGACATTGGCTATGTGATGCATTTATATGCAGATCATTCAAATAAGCATTACATGTTGATCAGTCAGATCTAAATAGACACGTAAACGATATCAAAGATCTCCAAGTAACGTTAGGGATGCGGATAGTGATCTCCCGCTTTGTAGCATTGGCAACCAGAGATGCCCCAGCAAAAGCTGTGAAAGAATGCCAGTTCGAAGAACGCTGTTTACCTTGGACCAAGTTTGCGTGTATTTTACAAGTGGATACCCTGGAGCGAAGCGCATTAGTTTCTTGCCCAAGCAGTTTATCGGACTTTAACAAGTGCGCATAGAAAGAAATATTCCGCCACAAGATCACTTTATACTTTATGTATAACTAATGGTGGGATATATATTTTTAGTTATTCATGAGTAAAGTTAAGCTGCGCCACCTACCATCTTCTTTTGGCACTATGTACAAATGGTGTTAGAAAACAAAACATTTACTGCAATAGCCAATTTCAAATTCAAAAATTTTCGTTAGCGAACGTAGAACGACTGATTTCAAATCGAGGTAATTTCTGTTCGCTAACACAAGGCACCTATTTGCTGCTTGGCCACAAATTTTTTTCACAACGCACAAAGTGGCAACGCGCATTCCGAATTTTCATGCTACGCTAGCCCGTTTCGTTTCATTAATGATAATACAAGCAATTTGCGAACATTCCATGTGTTGTGTAGCTTCTAAAACACTAAACCAGAGAATTTTTGTTCGATAATAAAAGAAAAAATTTTCTAATTTATTTGCCAAACAATAAGAAACCAATTGTTTAATATTATTGATCGTTGATAGGGCAATTTGTTGTTAAAGTTTTGGATGCGTTGCCCAAAGCAATATTTTTGTGTTCTCTTATATGGTGACGGATGGCTGGTACGCCGAACAAGCGATGGCAACTAGCTGAACTTATAGATCATGGCATAGGGGGGCTGATGAATTTAGAATACTGAAGCTAGACCATAGTAGGAAATAAATTTCATCTAAAGGACACTTGGCTATGAAGAACGTTGGCTTTCTCCAACAGTTGGGAGTTATTTGGAACAATTTTATATTATGATTTATATACAGCATATTTCCACTGGATATTTAGCGAAATGTATTATTTAAAACCCCTAAAACATTTAAATTTTAAGACGCGGCTTTTCCTATTATTGAAAACTTTAGCTACTCAAGCATGAATGAACATTGTTTATTATCTAGTGTAACAAAATGTGAGTCAGTTATAGTATGGTTCACTAGAAACACGAGTTGGTGAGACAAAAAACGAGCCAAATCCATCTAGTAAGCTATAAAATGGATATAATTTATATACATGTAAATGAACGGTGATACGGTGTCCAGTCAATGATTCACATTACACAGCAGAGGTATAGCATCAGAAACTATAACTATAACACTTGACACTATATGACACACTATGACACTATTAAACCAGAACGTTTGATTTTAAAATGACTCACTTTGCCAAAAAGTACTAAAAATAAGCTTTGAAATGCTTCTGACTTAGCTGCCAGAAACCGCGCACTTAAAAGCTATGAAACATTTAAAATACACGAACAAAAATCTGGAAATTACCACAGTTCATAACTATTTATTTCAGGCCCGTTTGGATCATAACCCACAACTTTTAGCTCATAGCGCTTTTAGAAATAAATCTTGACGCTGCAAGAGCATTATTCATCACATTTATCGAAACAAAACATTAGAAAGTGTGA
Organism: Trileptium ribeirensis; assembly: GCA_030248225.1. Lineage (NCBI taxonomy): Eukaryota > Metazoa > Nematoda > Enoplea > Enoplida > Thoracostomopsidae > Trileptium > Trileptium ribeirensis. The sequence goes on along the minus strand of JASANE010002562.1, from coordinate 25,916 downwards.
GAAAGAGACATTTTAGGACGTTTTCGCGTCACCGTCTCAATGGAGATGCCGACGCAATAAACAGAACAATTTCTAGCGTCATGAATCATTGGCTTTTGTTCATGTTTTGTGAAAAATCTGAACTCGCTAGTTCAATACTACTGTGAATTTATATTATGCTACATGCTACGCGTACATATACTATTTGTATAAAATAATATATACACAAAAATTTGTTATAATGTACACACATAAAATTACAATTTATTATATATGTTCAGTTAGAACAGTGGCTCCCCTTACCTAATGGAGGGTCCACGAGACCCAAGACAGCATCATCTATTTTATACTTGGAGCTTTTTATTTATGCATATTTAGTGATGCAGTCTGACCAAATTATTCGCTCCTCATCAGCTGTGTGCCATGTCCATTCAGGTTGATTTCATCGGCCCGAACCGGTCCGGACCGAAATTTTTTTAACATCATCTTATTTAGCAGACACAAAAAATGTAGGGAAAGCCTCAGGTTATTCCAAACAAAGACCCTGAGATTATTGATAGGCGAGGGTCTTAGAAGCCGTAGCGTCGCCCCTGATTTAAAATATGTATATCATAGATGTATAAGATACATTAGCTCATGTGGGTAGATTATATCTACGAGGGGTCGTAGACCATGGTTTAACCAAATATTTTCTATCGGTTCCCCATTTTTTCTCATAATTTTCCGAATATTATTCAATTTTACCTTAAATTTTTAGTAATTGTGTTCATGGTTGCTAAAATTTTCCGCGCCTTCGGCATACATGGCCGGAAATTCGCCAGTGGCGCGTCAGAAGGCAAGTATGGCTTTCGTGTATCAGCATCTTAGGAGGTTACCCCTATAGATACCAATGAATACATTGAAACAGGCATTATGTTATTTGACACCATGCGCTACCCATTAACTCATTTTGGAGCTGCAGTTCAATTTGTTCAGCTCTTTGTTTATTTTAGCACGTTGGATTATCTCAAATCGGCACTATGAATGTGAGCTCAGATTCAATAAATTGTAAGTGGAGTCAGCATGCGAAACTTACTGGAACTTTTGCTCGGTTCCCTAAAAAACCTCGCAAAGCATGCGATCAACACACTTGCAAAATTACAACAATGCTCCGAAATTAAGATGACTCAATGCTTTGCGAAGTACTTTGCAATCGTTCTTCCAAAAGTTCAACCTCAAAACACATGATGATTATTTTGTTGAATCTGCGTTCACATTCATAGTGCCGATTTGAGATAATCCAACATACTGAAATAAACAAAGAGCTGAACACCGTGAACTGCAGCTCTAAAATTAGTTAATGGGTAGCACATGGTGTCAAACAACATAATGCCTATTTCAATGTATTCATTGGTATCTATAGGAACTTTCATGCTTAACATTGTGAGTGACAACATACATGAAGACGAATAATATCATCATCTAAAATCTTATTAAATTTCTAGCTTTTGTCATAATAAGTTTCTACATTTAAAGCAACAACGCACCTTTTCATTTTTTACAAAAGGTGCAGAAACATCATTTTTAGCCACACAAAAGTGTTTTAAATTGAAAAAATAACTAAAATAAGGTATTAAAATGTAAATGTGATGTCAAAAACTATTATGTGATAACCGAGTTAGTTTATTATTTTGTGTACATAAATATATCATTAAGTATATATATATATAGAAGTTATATATGGCTTTATGGATATAGAAGTATATATGGCCTCCGTGGAGTAGGGAGTGCGTAGGGTGCAGACCGGAGAGATGTAACCAGAAACATTCCCTGAACTCCCAAGTTTTTTCCTTATAACTCTCCACATTTCTTTATTTTTTTAATTTTGCTCTATACGTTCTATCCGTTGGGGGCACCTTCGGCGGTCGTCAGGAGTCTCAGGAGTGTATATGCCATAAGGGGTCTGACTTTTACCTGATAACCCGGCAACACCTGTGGAATTACGTATATATCTTTATACAAACATATTATGACTAACAGATATATAAATACAAGTATAGTAGTATATTTTATAGGACATCTATATGGAAAATGAAATTACTCCGTAGAGCAGGAGGTTCCATCTTCGTTTTCTCAACTTTTCGCTAAGAACAAAATCCTGAGAGGCAATTGTAGCCACAAGTAGCGTCCTCACAATCTGGTAGATTTTGCAAGTACATAGATATAAGTATAATAAATATTATGGTAGAATAAATAACGGGTTTTCCACCGGTTTGATATCTTACTTGCACCTTATTCACATGGCCACAGCTGGAACACTTATTGTAAGGTAATGACTTAATGTCATAAATGAAATTGAAAATTTACAAAATTGTGCGTTATAATCAACAGCACTAATAAATATGGTTGACATAAAGAAATTCCTGTTTTATTGAAAAATATAGCCGCGTTTCCACAACAAATATTATAGAAATTTGACGAACCAAACATAATTACGTGGGCATAGCTAGAAACTTTTTTCGCGTAAGAGCACTGGTCTTTCTACTTGGACCACAGCTTAACCGCGCCAGTTCTACCTAAATATATACTTTCGCTTTTGTGTCAACCTTCACAGGGACATCAATGACTACACAGGGAGGGGGTCACGCCACACAATGGGCCCCTTGGCTACGCCACTGCGTAATTGCGTCATACGAATGAATAAATCGTATATATACATAGCAAATAGTAGACACAGATCTGGTATTGGTCCTTGAAAGCGTGGGCAGACACAAAGATCTTGGTTGGTTCTCGTGTGTAATCTTTGCGATTGATCTCTTCGATTAGACCACCAATTTCAAGCCGGACCAAAGTTGACCAAAAAATTGTACTATTAGGCATTATTGTTGTTATTTGTACGTTCGGATGAAAATCTCGGGTCCTAAAAAGCAGAAAGTTAGCACAAGAAGATAAGCGTGTTGACGACGGGGATATCTGTCACAACATAAACCAAAGTCTGTAAGTGGAATTAAGATTCATATAATAATATATAAAAAGAATTCATATAATAATAATTTATTTATATATATATATATGGCCATAATAAACTACTAGGCATCCAGAAAGGGTACGATGTAGCGCTAAGGTTTGGACCCACTTAGCCATATTTATCACTTCTGAGGCTGCACAGCCCCACCCAGCCCCCACCCCATCTCTGTGCACAGAAAATTTTGCGAAAATTGATAAATACTGAGTTAAATTTGAAGAAAATTTCTGCAACGTTAGGAAAAATTTATTTGAGTGTCCAAAAAAATCATAAAATTTAACCACTTCTGACTTACTCCCACCACCAACGGCTACCCTCCCCCTTGAGCCGACGGATTTTGAATACCTATGGACTATTCTAAGTGAAAATCGAAATCGCTATTAACATTTTACTAATAGACCATACAGTTTAAAACTGAAGAAGGATAAAAAATTTTCCCGAAATTTACTCTTTGCTACATAGAACACACAAATTAGAAAATTTGTGGGTGCTACAAAATTTTTTGCACCCAATAATTTTCTGGTTGCCTATCGTATAATATAGTATTTACTCTGCAATTAAAAAATTTGTGCGTGGAAATAAATTCCAAGCAGCCAGTAATTTTTCTGATGCAATCAAGACTGTTGGACAAATTTATTCTCCCTTCAGTTTTCAAGTGTTATCAAAGTAAATCTATAATTCTAACAAAAATAGATCGTCAATATAGCCTATACATAAATTCTGTCAGGGGTGCAGCAAGAAGTGGGGTCCGTCTCCGCGCTCCCCCAGTTTTCACCAAAAATTGGGAAAATAGGATTCTAATTGCGACGCCCTCAGTTTCCCTTTACGGTCCCTGTTTTGAGTTACCCCCACTTTCGAATAGCGTGCTTTGGCCCAGAATTCTTTCGGCGGCGCAGGAAATCCCAGCTAACGTAACTATCCGAGGTGTATATATTTCAAAAAACACAACTGTTACTAATCAGGTACCTTAATCAATGCATCTTTGTAAGAATAATGCGCTCAACCCTTAAACTACTATTAGGTGTCAACTTAGTATAATATGTTGTGATCAGTAGTTTTCGTAAGTCAAACAATCCATGAACACTATACATTAATAAATTGCGTACAGGCAAATAGCGTGTTGAAACAACTTTGACTGAGCTGAGCGCAAGAAACAATACAGCTTTGTAGCGCAAGGTGAATCTATTTCAAGTAAGCTTTAGACTGAAAAATCCATAAAAAATCACGTTTCTACATAAAACCTATTTGAAGAAATTAATCTGACGAATGTCGGACAATGTCGTGAAGTGTCTAAATCTAAGACTTGATTCCGAAAAAAACTAGACTGAGCTTCATTGTCGTTTCTGTAAAAGCACTAGTTGTGCAGACATTTCTTATAAAGTTGATGAATAGATCAATCTGTTCGTCTTTGTGTGTTCGACTCCTATTAATAATAATTGGAGTTATCAAACCTTCACGCTTAGGATTTTTAATAATTATACAAACGGTACCAGAAAAAAGACAAGGAACTTATTTACGCGTCCTGAAAAATTCTATAAACACAATATTATACTTTGCTCTTGCGTAAAAGTTAAAAGCAAAATATTTATCAAACGATATGTCAACAAGATTAAACGACCCCCAAAAACCAAACGCCACTAAACAAATCCTACCCATCATCCCAGAACAACAAAGGAGAGCCGGGAGCGCAAACTTATTATATATAATTAAAAAGGCAAATGCCACAATGCCCCAGCAATTATATAATTATTATATTTCTGCAAATAACTCCGTTTAAGCCAGGAACCCTATTATCATATAATACCCAAAACGAGACAGGCGCCCTGATTTACCAAATATGTCTTCGTTTATTTTTTTTACCAAAATGGCATTAAATTTTATTAAAATGATTTATTGACGTTCCATTGAATAAACTATTAACAGCATGTAGTTGTTTCATCAAATCCAACGATTGGGTTTATCAAATACATGCCCCGAAAAATGCCTTTAAACATGTTCATAAGTGCTAGTATCTATTAAACCTGAGCCCAAAATGGTGATATTTATTGAAACCATGCACCGAAAAAGGTTTACATTTATAAAAACATGCTCCAAAAACGCGTATATTTATTAAAATTAATGTCCTAATGTGTCCTAAATTAATGTGTTAAGTTATGTCATTAAAATGCTCCGAAATTTTTTATATTTATCATAATCGCCGTTCTATTCAATTTATAAATCAGCAACAGAATTCTCACATGATATAACTTAAAGTGCCTATAGCAATGTGTCGGAGGCTTGTAAGATTGTGGCGAATGTAAGCAAAAAATCAAACAATATACGAAAGCGACCACACGCAGTTAGATAATCTTGCCAGATATAGGCTCAGTAAACTTTAGTTCTTTAAAAAGGTAGAAGGTTGAGATTATGTCTCCTATATAAAAATTACTGATTAGCGAAAAATCTGACAGTTGGCTCAGAAAGCAAATTCCTAATAGACCAATTGTACACAATCATTCCTCATAATTAACAGCACAATCATCATTTTTCATATCGGATGCAACTACTGCCTTCTCCAAAATTCACAAAATAACATCGCAGATGTTATTTATCCAAAAATGTAGAAACATGATGTGGATAACAAATTTCTACATTTTTGGTAGCAGAACAACTTTATCTATGTGATGATCACTGGAAATGCTAGTAACCAGCATAGCTCTTGATTTTCCATATATAGACACTAAAATCTTGGGTCCTCTGCTTAGCGTTATTTGATTCACAAATAAAAATCATAAATAAAACAGATTTCAAAATATTACTATTATAGATGAATTGGTACAAATTAAGCTTGAAAACTGAAGTGCACAATGACCGAAACCGCAAGGGAGTATGTGCTTAAAGCAAAAATTCCTGTTATAGTGACAAACCAGACAATAGCTTGTCATGCGCCAACAACGAACATTTAGTACGTTTTCAGAAAATCAAAATAGCGTTTTTTAATATTCTTACATATTCAGATTCTGGTAACTAGATTAGGTAAATAAAATTGAACTAACTCAGCTGTAAATCAAAAACATATCAATGCCAAGTAATAGTAGTTGTAAATGTGCATTCACTTATTTGTACACTCGGTTGTGACGAGTTTAAAACCATCCCGTCGTAGCACGAATGTGAAGAAAAGCGAAAAACAATATCACAACGTGAATATCAAAATAAATATAGATATACTATACAATATATTTGTAAAAACCAGAAACAAACATTGCAACTTACATGCATTATACATAGCAGCATATAATAGCACGTAGCAGGATTCAGCTATAAACTGTCAGATATTCATTCACGGACAACAATAGCCAAAATACGTTTCAACAAATACTATAATATTTAAATTTAGAATTCTTATATTTGTTGAATGGTGGCTATATATATTTTATTGCAATTGTTCCACATTATATTCGTTACAGATGATGATATATAGTTTTTTTACAGATATTTTCTGTATAAAATGTTAGATATTAACTGGTTTAACATAACTATTTGCTAATAATAGAGAAACAAAATTGGTGAAAGCAGGATTTTTCGATCAATAAATTATAGAGATATGATGGAACGACATTTTTTTAAAAGTTGCGGCTGCAATTATTACAGAGATAGTATATATTTGCAATTATTATAATAAAATTATATTTAGTTACTTTAGCTTATTTTTGCATAACTCACGCAGTTCGCTCTACCCATATTGTTAATCAAAGTTTGTTTTACAATTCTAAAATCAAATTGGTGGTAGTCTTATTTCCAGATTTAGTTACTTTAGCTTATTTTTCCATAACTCACTCAGTTCGCTCTACCCATATTGTTAATCAAAGTTTGTTTTACAATTCTAAAATCAAATTGGTGGTAGTCTTATTGCCAGAAATAAACCAAGTCTATCTAGTTGTAATAATTATATTCAGTTGTTGCAGTTTTAGTTGTCTCAGTTGCCATTTTAAAGAAAGGTATTTGGGAAAACATTGGAAATTTAGTATTTTTTACATATTTAAATACGAAAAATATATCACAATTTTTAAAGCAATTTAGTTGCTAAACAGTTTTTTCTTCCCAGAATAATTATAGATGTGAAAAAACTGTTAGAAATTAATATACAAATATTTCTTTTGTATCATAATCGGAATGATTTCTCCACGTAGTATTTTTATATACTCGCTTGAAATTGCAAACAAGAAACTGTTTTTTTACAGAATATTTTGTGCACACGCTTTTTCGGATTTTAATATTTCAAACATTATTGTTAATGTGTATTGCTTTATAAATAAGTAATTTTTTATAATATATGTTGTATTTACATTATGTTGCATTATGTTTATTGTAACATGTACGAAATGATTTCGGTGTTCTATCGGAGTGAAAATACGTCGTTTGAAACTACAAAAAAATCACTTTTAGTCAAAATATAATCTATTCTGATGACATACAAAATGACAGATTTCGTCTTTTTCGATTATTGAAAAAAAATTCAATCAACATTTCAATTAAAATTCTAAATCACACTGTCAAAGTTACAAATTGAGACGGTAGAAAAGAGCAAGTTAGTGATTAGCGAACAAGAAGAAAACTATAATTTTTTAAATCTGTTACTACAACAACTACACATTCCAGTTGGACAGAGATGTGTCATGTATGTTGTTTAGTGAAATGACTCTAACGACGCGTAACAAATTTAAAATCTTTGTAGTAAAAAGAAAAACGAAATATGGTAATCCTGTTGTAAAAAAATATTTATGAGACGCTGAATTGAATATTCTAAGGTTGCCACAGAAAATAAATTAAATTGAAAACAAATCAATTTAGATAATTAAATTTTTCATTTATATATAAGGAACATCTTAAAAACTGGACGTTCTCTCATGATAACCTGCCGCTGAATTTGGTATTTGTAAATCACTGGATTAATCTCTTAATGTGCTTTGAAACATCGTTGCCATACGGATATATACTCACTCATCAAGAGTTTATGATGAATCCACGAAGAAGAGGATGATACTCATACCCGACTTCATTATATACGCTGTAGAATGACGCGGTCGAATTTGCGGCATTTGTGTCACTTTTCGGCTTGGGCGTGGGAGGAGACAAGTTCCCCATATTTTCTCTGTCCCCCACTTTTGGCTCTATGGCTCCCTGGAAACTTTTGATCTGACCCATCCCTAACTTTGTTTCTGCCACCCCCAACCTTTGTTCAAAAATGATGAAAATTGTTTTTGATTTTTTTGTTCACATTTGGAATAAAAGTGGGAAACAGGTCACAAGCTGAAGACATGAGACAGGGTGAAAGTTGGGGGACACCACACGAGTGGCAACATGGCCCTTCCGACCCGAAAGTGGGACAAATGACGCAAATAAGCGACCGTCATCCTATAACGTATATAATGTAGTGTGGCATGAATGTTACACTCTTCTTTAAGGGTTCACCATCAACTCTTAATATTACTATTTTTCGAAAATAATTGGAAGATCACTTTGAATAAGCAATGCATTATGTTTAAAAATACAAGCGAGCTGTACTCTCGATTAGTTTAGATTTTTTTATTGATTTTTCATTTTAGGAACGATATCATTCAAAATATTTTCAGCTAGATATTGTTGAAATAGAATACAATTATACTCAGCGTCTCAGACGTGTATGATTCAGAGTACTAAATTTATCTTTAATAAAATTAAATTGCGACAAACCCTGACAAAAGCAACGAAAGTCCCAAGAAATATTTCCAAATGTGCACAGAAGCAAAAACAATTATTGCATTCAACAAGCACTGTCTGGGACCTATGTGACACAAGTTTAATTTTAGTAAAGCCCAAATGCATGATTGCTGTAATATAATTATCATAATAACGACAGATAAGTCAATTAAAAATACTAATATAACCTTTACCCGCCTTTATGCCCTCACGTTATTCATTTCCTCATGTCAATTTTCCACCTTATTATATACATGTATGGCAATGTTCTGCGAATGCTAGTAAGCATGCTGTGCGGACGACGCTTAATGAATTCTCATTCTCGAGTCGTATCAACGCGTTTCAGAAGCAGAACACGGCAGTAAATGTAAAGTCTCGTATGTACCATAGGAACAGAATAAATTTGTCTTGTATTTGTATTGTATTATGGTATAAATACCTACTGCAAACATATTATATTACTGTATCTAATAACATTCCACATAATTATATAATTATATTTATCAGTAATACCAGTATTTCCTGATACCTATAACGATATTATGTTATGCGGGTAACGTGTAGGGTATTCACTGATCATTTCCAAAGCTACGTTTAAGCATTACTAGTAGCTACTGAGTGCCATAAATTTCCGACGATCAATAAAATAATAACGCAAAGTAATGATAATTATGGTCAAGAAACTTCTAGGGTGTAAGAAAAATCGAAGATATACAGTTTGTTGGTTATAACAGTTGGTTATTAAGTTAAGCCTTTTTAGACTAAAGTTCGTTAAGTATATTAACGTTAGACTAAAGCTAAGGTTCAAATAACGGCTATCATTTAGAAGTAATACTTTAACGATACGATGTCAGGCCCACGACACCTATCTGGTCTAAAATTATGCACGTACGGACACCAAAATCTATCGATGTGGCTCATTTTGAAAACACAAGTTGATCCCATACAATACGTGATAGATTAAGATATTAAGTCCACCACGCTATAGCTGCTCAAACTATGTAAAGGGCACATCGTACATCCTAACTATGAATTTTAGATACCTGACGGTTTGCCATAGACAAAAATTTACGGTCATCTTAATACCAAGTTTTCTCATAGTTATAGATTCTGGAATTGTGCCATTCTTGAACATTTTCGTTCCGAGTTCCGTAGGACCTCCACATTAATAAGAAAGATTTCTTTTGTCTCTTGTGCTAGCCCGGACAATGCACATGAATCACTATAAATGATGGTGTGTCACGGAACGAGTTGTGTAGAGGTTTACTATCGCTGCAAGTTAGACGATGAAATCTATGCCATTCCATGAGTATATATGTAAAAATGTAAAGAGCATATGAATTTAAGAGTAATACATGTAAAACTTTCATTTAGTATCATAGACTATCGCCTTATTACAATATTATATTATTACAGAATATATAAATATCGCCCTTATTTACATATTATTCCAGACAGGATTGATAAAAAATATTATATTATACTATTAAAACAAGAAACCATGCTAATAGTACGGTTATACCGAGTATAAAAGCAATAAACGCCAATATATCAGCTATGATTCAATTTTTAGTGTCTAGTAATAAAACTAATGACGTTTTAAATTTTAAATTTTATATACATTTAGTCTGAAAATAACATCGTCACCTTTTATGACCAACTGCTAATAGGGACCAATAAAACGATAGTCGTATTAAGACGGATTGTTTTTTTACATTATAATAATTTAACAAAGGATTCCTTGCTAAATTTATTAAATTCTATGTGTAATTTCGTCAAAAAATACATTTTATATATCATATATCTTGAAGGTCCGTCGAGTTAGGGGGAGCGTAGATTGTCGGGGGAATTTGTTCAGGGGTAGGGGGCAGACCTCTCCGACCCACTGAAATTTTACCCATTTTTTGCCACTTTTACCCCAACTTTGCCGATTATGCCCCAATTTTTCAATTTTTGCTAAAATTTTTTTGCCACTTTTTGCGGAGTTTTTAGGGGTAAATATGGGCTGGGAGTAATATCAACATCTATGCTATATATATTAAAATATCAAAAGACTTAAGAAAGCTGACTCGTATTATTTTGTTTCGTATAACTTTGAAATGTCACATAGTATCATTTAGTATTAATAGTTATAGCTAGTTATTGCCAAAATGGATCGTTTATGCGATGTTGTAATGACCACACAAACAATCTTAAATCACGCTAAATTAAATAAAATGTTTAACAGCACTTTGTAATTGTAAAACCGCAAAAGATTTTTTCATAAATACTTTGCAAAACATGCAAACGAAACTGCAAAACAACTCCGTTGATGGTGATAATTTTTTCAAATAATTGCGTTCATTTATTTTAGAGAAAGTTAGTTTGTTGATGTTTTGCATAAATAGCTTTGTTTTTGCGCTTAAATTCAACGATTCCAATAAATGATTGCACAGATTCACAGAAGTTATTTTATTGAATACGCAAGAATCTTGGCTAGCGTTGTCTGATATAAAGGTTAAATTGTTGAAAAATAACTCTTCCATGTACTCATTAATTTCTCTAGGGTCTTGAGCAAAATATTATGTTCGACAGAGTAATTTCTAAATCAAAACGTCTTAAACATAGGCTTCGGAAGACAAAATCAGGAATTACAAAAATCAAGTTCCTGCAACTTCAATCTTCCACAGCTCAATTAATGAAAATCTTTACATTAAAGTTGGTTACAATAAAATAAGTTGGTTCATAATAGTCATAATTTAGTTCAAGATGTGAGGTTAATTAACGTTTTAATACACAAATCAGCAAGAGATGTATACCAAAGCAAGGTCACTCTTAAACGTAATTGATTTGGGTTAATGCTTAGGTAAGAGTTCAATTGAAGTTATAAAGTTGGTCAATTTAATTCATAAACATTTTAAAAATTTATATAAATATATAAGACGCAACCTTATAAATCGATAAAATTCGCTGACCGTAGATCTGCGAATGGTTTGGCACCTTCGCTTTCATTCAGATTCTCAAATTGCAGTGGTGACAGGAACGTCGCGAGGTGTTCAAAGGTCGTGGGGCAGTTGTCTACAATGATGTTGTTGTAACCCCATCAGTAAATTTTTCGCGAAAGTGTGGGCGGTGGGCGCCTGGCTCCTTTTACGACGCACATCAGTGGTCACACATAGGAGACACCATGAAAGAACGTCATCAGAACGCGATCTTACTGTTTTATGAAAGGGTTAATCGCCATTACTCGATCGAAATTCGAAACCTGTCGGCTGGAAATATTTATTTGCATCATGGTAATCTGTAACCCGGCTGAAACTACTACCAAACGTAAACGCTTAACATAGGAGGTAATATTATTGATACATTATATGCTTGGGCTGTATGTGAGATTACAACACTTGTTAGGATTCTGGCTATAAAATATTAAATGTTTGCCATCAGCCACGACTGTAGTAGTTATATATATATGAAACGTAATACATAGTCCTTACCGTAGTTGTTCTGAAATGTTTGTTCTTATCACGATGCGTTTACGATTGAAGCCCAAGATTGCAAACCTGATTACACATTTGGCAGCACAAAACTTATAGATTCAGACACTATATTATATATCTATGGATTAAACTTTTAACTTTTTACATCGGATGCAAACAAATGTCTTGCTTTGACACATTTTACAAAATTGCGGAATCAGGCATTGATACAAAATATTTTAGAAAATTAGAAAATAATGCGGCGTTCACGTTATAATGTGCTCAACATTTGGAGCCTATGTACACTACACAATGTCAGGCACGCTGTTGGCAACAGGGTGTGTTAGACACCCCGTTGTTTTTAATAAATTTTTTCAAAGCTAGCTAGTTACTCGTATTACCACTTCTCGACATTGTCAGGCACACCGTGTCTTCTGATAGTTTTATTGATAGCGTTCGGAATTATTTAAGCAATGTTCACATGGGCTAGATACAAATATCATAAATTCAGGAGAGTTGACTAATAAACCGCATTAGCTACAGACGGTGTCCGTTATAGTTAATTCGCGCCAAATTGGCAGCTAAGGGTGTGTACGACACTGTCAAGATAAAATGTAGTAGCTAGGGGTATGTGGTACACCATCGACAATTGATTTACAGTATGGGTATCACCTACGGTGGGGTCGTGACTACAGGAGGGCACAAGTTCCAAACAGCGGAGACATCATAATGTGAACACCGCATAAGAGGAACAATTATAGTTAAACAACAAACTTTGAATCTTAAAATAGAATATGAGTTCTATTGCTTTGCTATAAGAAGAATTTATATAGCTGTCTGTCGGGTTGTGCGCCAATATAGTGGTCCACATCTGCTCATTTTATGAAACGTGTTCCCTGAAAGAAAAATTTTAGCTGCCACTAACACTTGTGCTATGAAAAACTTATTTTCTATATGATATTCATTCGCTTTGTATTTCACAAAAACAAAACAGGATACCCTGACAGAAGTACACTGTGCCTCAGAACTACAATTCTGCTAGTAGCACATATAAAATCAGAATCATTCATAAATGTAAGCTGCGAGCGTCAATGTAAGTTATTTTAGTATAACGTTACAAAATGAAATTCAAGAATTACACAAAATAACCTCGATGTATATAAGTGTTTTTACAAAACTATATATTAGTGAAGTTTGGGATTCATATCTGCCGCATCGCACTAAAACAAATAGAAATCCGCTACAAAAATAAACAACAGAACACAATTTTATACCGGAACTTTTTTGTTATTCAACAATCTCTCTCTCTTTTATCTGAATCATATATATCTAATTTTTTTCAAATTCGTCTTGTTCTTTTGTCAAAAACTGATGAAATTCTACGGTTAGTTTTATCAAGTTTACTACTGCCTTCTTGTTTTCAAAAATTCGAACCCAAAATTAGAATTTGGTAGATAGCAATTTTCACTCAACTCGTACATTTTTAAACGAGGTAACGCAGAAAATATAGAATATTTATTTTTTTTCTATATGTGCACTATATTATAGGATGTATGCATATTATATTTATATAATGATGTGTTATCGGCACAGTTTTGAAGTAGAAATATGAATCCTACAAAGAGTAACAATGTAGGAATATGAATAGTACAAGGAGTAAACACTCGCCTGCCGTTCTAGTTTAGAAATCGTCACATTATGATGAAAACACATAGAACAACAAACACCACATCTGTCAATGTTTAGTTAGAATTGCAAAAACTAATCATATTCGCGCAATTGAGCAAAATGGATGTCTTATCTTTAGTATTTTTTTAGTATATATCGTTTATTACCGGTCATTGGATGTTGCAGCTCGAAGGGTTTTGCATATATTGATATATAGGTATTTAGTTTACGCTGAATGTCATGCAATATTACGTCACCGAATACTAGATTAGCCAGACGGACGGCTGTGACTAAATAAAATGTCCCATTTAAATTTATTAACCAAAAATTATAACTCCAGACGTTAGAAGAGACATCTTTTTGAGACACGATTTAGGTACACAAAACTACATCTCTGAAAATAGAAAAAATAAATCTATAGATACCGCACATTTAATTTATATGTCATAAATTAAACATCCGTTTTTACATACATATAGATAAAGCTTACTACCGTTGCGTGGTTTACCACAGGTGTATGCAGACATTAACTCAGTAAATAAATCATGATCCCTTACGTCAAATATAACGTTTGCATACAGCGTATCACGGCATGTGTTGAATAATGTCATCGACGATATCTCATCCCTCGCATATAAGAGTTAATAACAAACAAAAATTTAGCAAAACGCAGTTGAAATTAATTTCCGACTAAATTTGTGCAGTTTTTGCTGTAAAATAGATTATCCTGTTGCCTAGCTGCAATATACCGCATTAAAACATAATTTTTACCCGTAAAACTCGAGAACAGACCATCGTAATTTCCGAATTCTTTTACTACTGAATGTGATCATAAAATGGTAAATACATGTAATTCTATTTGGCTGTATCTCGTTTTGATTTGCAAGCATGGTTTCAATTATAATCCCTTATTCTTGGTCAAAATCAATTAGCAGTAAGATGATATCGCATAGTCAAGGTTAAAGGTAATAGTTGAAATTTTTACAATGTAGGATTTGACATAAGTTAACTTACCTATGGTAATGATATAAACCGAATAACCCTTTCATAAGACAATAATGGCGTGAAATCAGCACCTTCTGAACACACGCCTTGCCGGTTGAATTGCTATGATTTATAATTTGGGATTTGTTGGTATAATTAGGTTCAAACATTCATAGCACATGTACCATTTATATACCACGACTTCTACACCAGCAAAAAACTCTATGCTTTTGGTGAAGTTCAGTGCAAATTTAGCTATTATCAGGTGTTTCTGTTAAATGTTTGCGGAATTAAGAATAAATATTTACGGTACATATATTCCACAATGGAATACGCATGAGGTTGCTGGCTTGGTAATGGTTCCACCTTTTGCAGAGCTAAGCTCTACGTTTAAAGCCAAAACGGCATATATTTTATCTTTTAACTCTTCAGTGAATCGTTTACTATGCACAAATATTAACACGACTACGGCATGTTTCTAGGCCATTTATTGGTCCCAAAAACGCTTGATAAAATTTTCACCATCTTCGTGTTAGTAGCTAGTTTTAGTTGCATATAGATCAGCACTGAATTTCCCAGTCTTGCTTTACATAGACCATTACTGCAAACAGTTATATTTTAGTTGACATTGCTAACCCAACGGTCTCAGCGTAGCATCTAGTACCAAGCGCTTTAAGTGGCGAAATCTCAGCTCCCTTCATAGCTACTTTAAAGCTTTAAATTAATGTCGTATAACAAAATTGGCTAAAAATGTAATTTCTCGAAAAGACGGCATTGAACAGAAGACGTGTACCAGCAAGTTGGACAAAACAAGTACTTGACGAGACCAAAATTAGTTGAGATATTATCTTGAAGGTTAAATTTGTTCGGCGCTTGCTAAGCGATGGAAGAGATACAGGGAAATAACATTTTTTGCAAATTTATACTATTATTTACGGAACCGATAATTAGCCACATCGTTTCATCCGTTCAAATGTTATTGATCTTGCCATGAAAATTAGCAAATGTAGATGTTCCAAATTGTTTTAAAACGGCGCTTTTTCTAGAAAATAGAATCTAACGTGCAACTAGGAATCTTGCTCTAAAAAGCACAGGTAGTAGGCACCAAGACTACGATTTTCAAGACATGCCATAGTGAGTAATATGTGTCATCATGTTAAGCACAATTAAATGAAAGGCTCGTCAAGCGGAACAGCTCAAGGTCTTTAACTTCAGATGAACGAATGCACGTTTGAAAACTATGTCCTTAGCTATACTTCTTAACATTTTTTCGAAAGAGGTACAGTTTTCATTATTTTGGGCTTTATAAAACGTATAAATTAGTTAAATTTTTAATTTGACAAGTAATAGCCCTGAATCAGGTTCACAAATGTGGCTAGTTTTTAGCATATAGAGGCTTGCCTTTGCTACTGTTTCTTCTCTATCAAGCTTAAATAGTACAACCATCGTTATATGCCTAAAATTTCTATACTTTTGGATCTCCTTAGTAGTTTGTTTCTTCGTCTGACATCTACAATTGTTAGCCCACATCTTGAGTTCAATACTTCCAAGAAACTACATTGTTATGCTATTTATGTTACAGAAATAATGGCTCATAGTGGGTTTTAAACGCGAACGTCCGGCCCGGCGTTTAAAACCCTTTGCTTCACTGTGCATGTATTTTAGGGCGGTCCATGCACATCTTCGTACCCCATGATCGATATGAGTGATATTGAACTTGTTTGGAGCAGCAATTCTGCTTATATTGAGTTGATGTTGTGCTTATCTATGCAGCACGGTCATGACAGAATGAGTTTTAAATGGCCTCGCAAGACCTGAAATAAAATAGTTAGAATATATATATTACATTTTCAACTCTTAGGATTCACCATGAGCAATGAGACAATAATATTTACAAAAAATTTCCCAGGAAAAACTGAATAAATTAATATGGATTAATTTACGTTTAAAACATTGAAAATAAACGTCAAATATATTTTATTTGTAACAAATTAAAATAAAATAAATTTGGGAATAACATGCTACAGCTTTTTTGATATTTTTAATGAATAAAACTGATTATACTGCAGCGGACAAAATATTGAAGGATTAAAACTAAATGTCAGAAAATATCTTATTTCTGACAAATTAATATAAACTGGACAGCTGAATGTTGTCCTAATATTTTTTAACAATTTTACGAAACACAGAGGAAATTACAATGGACCTATTTGCTAAGCGATTAAAACAAACTGTTAGAGCATATTTCATCTGTAGCAAATTAATATAAAATGAATCGCAGAATAGTTTTCTACATTTATTGACAATTTTTAATAAAATACTGAATAAATTACTGTGGACCAACTATTGAAAGATTAAAACAAAATGTCAGAACATATTTTATGTGTAGCAAATTAATATAAAACGAACCGCAAAATGGTTTTCTACAGTTTATTGACAATTTTTAATAAAATACTGAGTAAATTACTGTGGACCAAATATTGAAAGATTAAAACAAAATGTCAGAACATATTTTATTTGTAACAAATTAATATATACTGAATTGCAGAATATTGCCCTAATATTTTTGACAATTTATATAACAAACTGAAAAATTTAAACACTGCGTAAATTACTGCGGACCAATTATTGAAAGATTAAAACAAAATGTCTGAATATATTTTATTTTTAACGCCTATGCACATATTTCATTTATAACAAATTAATGCAAACTGGGCTGCAGAAAATTGACGTAATATTTTTAACAATTTTTATGAAACAGTGGAAAAATTACTATGGACCAATTTTCTGAAGGATTAAATCTAAATGTCACAAAACATTTTATTTGTAACAAGTTAATATAAAGTAAGCTGCAGAATATCACTCTACAATTCTTTTAACGAAACACAGCGCAAATTAATGTGGACCAAATATTGAAATATTAAAACTAAATGTCAGAAAATATTTTACTTGTAACAACTTAATATGAAATTAACCGCAGAATATTGCTATAATAGTATTTGACAATTTTCTATGAAACACTGAGAAAATTACTGGGAACCAATTACTGAAAGATTAAAACTAAATGTCATCATACATTTTATTTGTGACAAATTAATACAAAATGAACCGCAGAATAGCAATCTACAACTTTTTTGACAATTGGTTCAGAACAATAAATAAATTACAGCTCATCAAGTTTGGAAATTTGTACCGAAACGTCAGATCAAATTTTTCTCTTTAACAAACTAATGCTAAGAAACCGTAAAACAGTTGTCGTAGTCGTGTTCAGAATAAGTCTTTGTGAGGGACATGTTTTATGAGGCAAAATGAATTAGTTTTACTGCATTCAAACTAATTTCATTCTAACAGTGACTAATCTAGCTTACTTGAAACAGAATGACTTGCTTTGCTGAATGGTTTTTTACACAAAATTCTTTTAAGTTTGAAATGGGCTTCCAGGTTTTTATCTGGGACACTAAAGTACGTTTCAAGTTCGTTTGCCGTACAAAGCTAATCTGGTAATCAGTCATTAATAATGGTAGGTGCTTGAGATAATTGAAATAGTCAAAATGACAGGAAAATGTTCTAAAGCATACATCTATGGCTTTCACGCTTGAACTGTGTTTATCTAATGTTTTAAACCACATCGAGAAAAGACTTTGCAAATCTGTGTATTTCTAAGCCTGTATTTTAGATAATAAATAGGAGCCATGACACCTTTTTTAAATTTAAAAGTTAAGTAATAAGCTTAAAATATATGTCTGTCAGCTTTTGAAACTGGGATTAGATGATTTTATTTTAACATGCTTAGTAAACATCGAAAGAGAGATTACGACAATAAAAAATGAAAAAATTATAGTTGCTTTTGTAGGTAAAACGGGTGTACACAAAAGGGTGGTGTTAGCTGAAACCAGTGCAGCGCAAAGTATAATATCTGTTATTAAATCCTCTCTAAACCTATATAATATAAATATCATTACAAATTAAAGATATATTATATTATAAATATTAATAATACACATTCATAATAATTGAAATTTTGATAAGCGTAAAGCTGATTAGAACCAGAGACACGACACTTTTGCACACATAATTTATTTGTATTAATACTGTACAATATCTATTAATACGGATATTTAGTTTTAACTTTGAACGTTGAAAATATTTTTTCTGAAACTTATAAAAATTAAGTTGAATCGAAATATAAAATTTAATTTAACCGAAAAATAAGTTGATTCAATTTAAACATTTCTATAGTCTTCACACAAGTAGTTTCATCATCAACGATTATGATAGATGATTGTTAATATTTTATTTTACTCTGATAACCACATATTTGTAAATCAACATCGAGGTGCATCACTCACTAAAACATTATTTATGCAACGAGAGTCGGGTTAATAACTTTTTTAAGATCCATTGATTTCTAATATTTGAATATTTATTTAGTCAAACTCCACGTTTTATCCCATGTTTGTTACCTTTTTCCAAAAAATCTTAAGAAAATCTGTTTTAGGAAATATTTTGTTCTTTCAACTACTTGAATGAAATTTAAGTTCGTATGTATTTCGATTATAACGTATGGCCGTTGCCTCATGGGAACGCTCCACCAAGTCTTTCTTGATCGATTGTGTCGCGTTAGGCCGACAGTCGCGTTAGGCCGACAAAGTCAAATTTATAAGCTCTAACCGGCTGTTTTAAAGAGTCGCGTTTGGCCGACAGTCGCGTTAGGCCGACAAAGTCAAATTTATAAGATTGTGTCGCGTTAGGCCGACAGTCGCGTTAGGCCGACAAAGTCAAATTTAAGAACCTGTAACAGGCTACATTTAGCAAGTGGTGTTAGTGCTTATGCTTTGTTAGCAAGTGGTTTATGCTTAGTTACGGAACTTTTGTTTTCTAACTTAGTAAAACTAAATAACACATTTTCTCACGCATTCAAAACATAACATAATGCATCACTAACTGACGCATGGGACAATTATTCCGCTTCGATGAGTATTACACAACATATCGAGATAAATTAATTAGGTTGCTCGAACTAATTCGTTACTTATTTCTGCATCAATAAGTCAGTTTTCCCCGTCGACAATCATTGCGTTCACTAATAAGTTTGTTCCACAATGTCTAGCTTGGCAGCTCCAGAGTTCATTCGTAGTAAGTATGGCAACTTGATTCTTTTATACCGAAGCGTATTGCATCGCGGTTTCTGCTATAAATTTTCGAAGAACCGGGTTCGCAAGGACAACATATTTTGGACATGCGTAGAATGCGTAGTGTTATAATTTAAGTTGTCGGCCTAATGAGACTGTTTTAATGTTAAACACTTACAGTTGTTACTTTTAATTTGTCGGCCTAACGCGACTGTCGGTCTAACGAGACATGCATAACTAAAATTTTAGAAATTGTCGGCCTAACGCGACAGTACCTCTTGATCAGCCGCAGTTTACAACTACAAAGAGAAGGTTTTAAAATTACTACAGTCAAAATGATCTATTCAGTCGACCATCACAACAGCTAATTACATTCCCGCAGTCAAAGATTTCTGGCGATGCCATGTTATAACACGTAGCCTCTGCTGAATGTCGAAATTTCATCTATGAAAAATAGATGACTTCAATGTGGTTTGATAGCTGAGAGATTATATAACAACTGATCGCTACATACAGTAAATTCTGATACTAATTCCACTTGATTTGAATAAAATCTAATTTAAATACAATATGTTGACATTTTTGCCATGGGCGAAAATACAAATTTACTGCCTGAAAAATGCGATTGGTTCACCGATTATGAATTTCTGTATTCTGGCGCAATTTCGACATTTTTGGATCACATTAAGTACATGAAAAAATCTTACAATGAAACAGAAATCTACAATAAGCCGAGTTGGTAGACATAAATCTTACACTGTTAAAATATCATATATATACTCTATAAAATATTAATCCAGCTACATTGTCTAAACTGTAACGAATCAAACATTGAAATTTTAATAACGGCCGTTGTGGCATTTTTGTGTTCAACAAAATTGGTTTGGTAAATTTGGTAAAATCAATTTTTAAATGTACTACCAATCTGTCTGAATGTTTCACTTATAATTTTGGATGTAATATTAAGAGTATAGATGCATTAAAATATTTTATTTTGGATGCACTATTAAGTGTTTTTGGATGTACAATTAATAATTTTCCTTATAAAAAGGTTTGTAGTTATCATTTTCAAAAACTACACTACACAAATGTTCGATAGTGGACAATAATACGAGCACAAAAACCAATATAGAGATGTTCTCGATATAATAAGCAAATGTGGATACCAATTTTACTACTGAATTTAACCAAGCCAAACTATTTGAATTAGACAAATCCGATGTCTCAGAAGCGATCGTGTAAATGAGAGTTACATAAAATCTTTATCAGAAACTAAGCGTTGATACAGTTGTGCGAATGCATTTTGTCTCAAAATTAACTTGGTTATTTAACTAGAAATATTCGCATCTAAAGCAGTATTCATTAATTTCACAAATAACAACATCTGTTTTGTAGGCACGCAAGTTTGTAGGTATATATATAATGAACATAAATAACTAACATTATCATCTGTTTAATATCGCGAAGCGCCTTACACATAGTTCCGCATGTATATTTTAACTAGAAATATTTTATTAAAACACTATGCAAGTACGCTGCATGAAACTTTGAACTAAGTCAAAAAACCGGCAGTATACAATTATAGTAACAAGTGAATAACTAAAAATTAATACAGTCTATTAGTTAAATACTGTAGCAAATATTATAATAAAACGCTTTTAATTAAAAGAAACGCAAAGTTACCCAAACATTACTCAGATTGGATTTACTTATTGTATCTAGCAGTTTCAAGTCGCGTAGGGCATTACAGTTTTATAATTTTACGCTGTTCATTGTGAACGTGAATAAAAGTTAACTTTTCCTAAAGTGTCAAAAAGATGATCGCTTTAGTACTGATCGAATATCGAATCGTCTTTACGAAAACATAAAACTAAATGTTTGATAGTATACATACATAAATATATAGAGGTTATTAAGGTGTGCTTCTTAGGGTGGGATTTGGTCTTACACCCTTTAGGGGTCGGCCTCTCCTAAAACCCGTAATTCTTTCGAAAATGAGGAAGAATTTCGTTTAAAAATTCGGGAAAATGTGTGAAATTATTGGTTACAACCTTGTAATATCTCTCCCCTTGTCGCAATCCCACCGCCACACTCCCGGTCTAGCTTAAATCATCTACTAATCCTAAGTCGACGAACACTTATGAACACCTGTGATATATATATAGATACGTATTACACAGAGATGGAACCGGGTCATTAGATCGCCGGGTTAGTTTGTTATTTCGAGTCACATCTGTGGCTGGTTCATCAAATCACGATGTGTGATCCTTTACTGAAATGGTCTGATTTCAAATCCGAAAGCTTTTTCCTCTGTACTGTACTTAGCAACCCCAAATTTGCTTTAGTTAATTAGTAACTAACCAATTAGTTAAGCGTGTTAGCCTATTATTAGTATTTTCAAACAAAAATTGCTTATTTTTAAATGAAAAATTACTGTAAAGTAAAGCTATTATGTTTGTGCGTACATTACATATCGCCGTGCTGATTATGAATCTGGTGCTTATTGCTATTCGAGGATGTTAAAAACATGCTAATTAGGAAGTTAATTAGCTAATTAATAATTTATTAAAAATTTTCAAAGTGCTAAGAAATAAAAAAAAATTGCACACCTGGGTTTCCTATGACGCTGATCCCGAATATAACATTCCCGAAGCTCTAAAACATGGCCGTATATGCTAATTAGTTATGTAATTAATTAGCTAATTAGTAAATATTATGCAAATTTTAAAATGCCTAAACTTTGCTAATTAATTTTTGGCACATCAGGGGTTTCTGATGTCGCTTATTATGAATATGTGACCTTTAAAGCTCCATGATTTTATCGTGTGTGCTAATTATCTAATTAATTAGCTAATTAGTTGATATTACTCATTTTGCTCTAGGTTGTTTTTATCATTTGGCCCTGCTTGGTCGGACACAGCTTGGCTGTATATGGTGTGCTTCGCAGAGGTGTTCTAGAGCCATGTGCATTACAGGGACCGGTTCGTGAGATTCATACCTGTGCTCGCTGCGGTAGGGAATTTTAGGCACACCAAAACGACTGTATGGTTTTCAGTTATGAGCGCTTTGTACGGTGTCTCTCCTATTAAAAAAGTTTAGCCTGGAATAGGTGTTAGTTGACATACACATGCCACGAAAATAGATATCAATTTATTATGTGTCAATTTTTAGTAGAACGCGTGAAGGAGCAACCTTGCGGTTTGGTACTCGCTGCGGGCATTTGTGCTGAGTATAATTGGACTGGTTGATATTTATAAAAGTATCATACGTCTAGAACCATTTGTGGCAGTCGTCAGGTGGACCAAAAAATTCTGTAAAATCCTTAAAATTCTGATCACACTTTGGAAATAAATTGCGATAAAATTTGACTGGCTTCTCTTGGTAAGGTAGAGAGGTTTAATAAGGCATAGGGTCACTCTGGCTTACTCAGGTTATCCATTGTCGTTATATTCCTGATATTTAATTTTGAATTTTCATTGATTTTGAGTTGGTATTCCATGATTGTGCGCGGGCGTCCGAAAGGTCAAATTCGACGTTAATATATCATCATATTGGTCCATGAACTCATGTATAATATTGCATATAGTTATATATTGGTTAAGTAAGGGCAAGGTTTCGGACATAATATGTACATAACATGTTTCTTGTAGTTTCACGACAAGGCCATGACAAATATATATCCCAATTTACACAAAGATGCTCGATAAATATGTACACGTCGAATATTACAGACACACATTACATCTTTGCTTTCTATCTTAAGTGTAAGGGTTATTAATCCTATATTATATAATGGCTCAAAATTACGCCCGATAAATACCTGAAATGTTAAAAACATCAATATGTCTACCTAGTAAAAACTATCGTGATACCTGTGTACTTTGAAGTAAACAAAAACATGTATATAGTATTGTTGTTTATTTCGTATAAATTATATTATTTTCCGATGTTTTTAGGTACTGTTTAGTGATAAAAATTGGTTGGTCCCATGCGGTTGAGCTTTGCTTGACTGTTCCACCTCCGTACAACATAGTTTAGGGAGGGGCTTCATGTAAAATTCTTCTCTGAAATTTCTGAAATACTAAAAATTCTGTCGATTCCTTCAGACACATACCTTTTTCATTCCCTAATCTTATCCCAGTTATATCTAGCGTCTCATCCAATTTGTTTTTGTTCTGAAGACTAGCTTTTCGCCGAACGTGCTTCTATCTTTTAGACTATAGTTGCTCTTTGATCCTACCTGTGGCACAACAAGGTTGGAACCTCAGATATAACTGCGATAAGAATTGGAATGAAAAAGGTATGTGTGTGAAGGAATCGACAGAATTTTTAGTATTTCAGAAATTTCAGAGAAGAAATTTTACATGAAGCCCCTCCCTAAACTATGTTGTACGGAGGTGGAACAGTCAAGCAAAGCTCTCAAACCGCGCCATGGGACCAACCCATTTTTATCACTAAACAGTACCTAAAAACATCAGAAAATAATATAGATTTATCGAAATAAACAACAATACTTATATACATGTTTTTTGTTTTAGTTCTTGGGGCAAGGTACACAGGTATCACGATAGTTTTTACTAGGTGAGACGTATTGATGTTTTTAACATTTTCAGGTATTTATCAGGGCGTAAAGTTGGGCCGTGGGGGGAATATAGGGATTAATAACCCTTACACTTAAGATAAAAAGCAAATCCTAATATGTGTTGTGTAATATTCAGACATCTACACATTTATGCGGAGCATCTTTTTGTGTAAATTGGGATATTTATTATTTGTCGAGTGGCCTTTGTCGCAAAACTGACAAGAAAGGCATGTTATGTACATATTATGTCCGAAGACTAGCCCCTATTCTAACCGAGGGATATAACTATATGCAATATTATACATGAGTTCAGTTTGGACCAATATGATGATATATTAACATTCAAATTTGACCTTTCGGAACACGATGACCCAAAAATACAACTCAAAAATAGATGAAAATTCAAAATTAAATATCAGAATATAACAATGAATAACCCTGGTAATAACAGACCCTATGCCTATTTATACCTCTCCTTACCAAGAAGCCAGTCAAATTTTATCGCAAATTTCAAAGTGTGATCGGAATTTTAAGGATTTTACAGAAATTTTTGGTCAGCCTGACGACTGCCACAACGTAGAGACGTCTAATACTTTTCGTGGAATATCAACCAGTCCATACTCGGCGCGAATGTCCGCAGCGATCGAACCGCAAGGTTGCTCCTTGGCGCGCGTTCTCTGAAATTGGGACACGTGATGATTGATATATATTTTCGTGGCATGTTGAAAAGTGGCGCCCCTCTTCCAGGCTAAACTTTTTTAATGGGGAGACACCCCGTACAAAGCGCTCATAAAAACCATACAGTTTTGGTGTGCCTGAATTCCCTACCGCAGCGAGGCACCAGTATGAATCTAAGCAAACCGCTCCGTATAATGCGGCGCATGGCTCTAGAACACCTCTGCGAAGCGCACCATGCACCAAATTGTGGAATTTTGGGGCCCAATGGGTGGGAACAACCTAGAGCAAAATGGGGGAATTGATATGTGCAAACTAATTTGGCTCAAATTGGTTGAGATGATTGAGGCGGCGCGAATAAATACATGGAGCTTAGAAGGTCACATATTCATAATAAGCAACATCGGAATGTGCCAAAAAATTAATTAGCAAAGTTTAGGCATTTTAAAATTTGCATAATATTTTACTAATTAGCTCATTGATTACATAAGCTGTGCGCCAGTATTTTAATTATTCAGGAATGCTTTTATATTCGGGATAAGTAGGAAAACCCCAGTGTCGCAATTTTTTATTTTCTTAGCACTTTGAAAAGAGTTTTTAATGATTAATTAGCTCATTGAGCTTCCCTAATTAGCATGTTTTGAGCATCCTCGAAATGCAATAAGCACCAGATTGGTGGGTGGCGCACACATATGTAATGTACGCCGCCGGACGTAGAT
>JASANE010002561.1:0-14976 GCA_030248225.1 Trileptium ribeirensis | reverse complement strand
TATTGGGGTTTTGTTATCATATAAATTCATTCCGTTAACTTTACTGCGTATAATTTGCCTGTTTTTTTGTTTGCTGAACGTTACATGCGTATATGTTGTTTTATTATTACTGTTACTTGTTTCCATGCTGAGCTTATTTGATCTGAGACGTTTGACAGAACCTACTACTCAGTTGGAGTCCCGTATGTTGGACATACATAATACCTTGAAGATGATAGTACAAGCCTTTTCTGCTGACAAACGCATTTTTCGACAATATGACTCATTTTGTCTATTTACGCATGTATATACGTTGCAAAACATACAAATTAGAACAAAACACATTAACAATGACCTAAAAACATGGCTATTATTATTGGAACAGTGAAAATTTTGAGTTATGGTCTTGCCTAAGGGTAAAACCGGTTCTTTAATTTTAGGATGCCTTTTTACAAACAAGGTTCCAAACAAGTTACCTATGAACGAATACAGTAAACTCATACAACACAGGCAATTCACGAAGCGTGCAAAGGGTATCCACCACTCTAAGCGGTCAACTTCTTATGATTTTTAGGATATTTTAGACTATATTCCAGAATATTCCTAGCCCGTTTAAAGGATTAGACAATATTGACGCGGATATAAATATAAAAAGTGCTTTGTTTCGTTATCTACCGCTGTCATACAACTATGATTGGTTGTAAGAAAAGCAATTTGAAGTAATTAACCATCCTGGATGCTGCGACATTCGATGAATCATTTACAATTACAAGATACGGTGACAAAAAGCTAACCGCTTTCATCAGATATAGGAACTTGTTTTTCATCGGAGAAGGTAGGGGCAGTTGTTTTATCACCCAGGTACGGTACTGCGTGCATAAAATAGCCAATTGCTGCTGAACTAAAAATGCGAATTTTTCCTTGTGGGTCCGTAAAAAACCTGAAAAAATATTCATTGTGGCTAAAACAACTATATACAATTACACTGTGTTATAAGGTTACGCTATATAGAACACACTATTATTAAAAATTAACCGTGAATCAGCTATTCATAACATGCTCTATTATTAAGTTATGGGTTTCTACATGAAATTCCGTTCTGAAGAAACCAAATTCCTCGGAGGAAAGTAGTAAATTTGAGAAAAATCATGAAAGATTTGCCGAGCACTATGACATATATCTGACCAAAGAATTCCCTCAATTTCCAGGACACCTAACTCAATTTTCCAGGGTTTGCTAAGATTTGTACTACGACTTGACTAAATTCCATAACGCTACCCTTTTACCAGGCTTCTCCAAGTTTTTTCCAGGGAACCGTGCTGTACATCGGCAACCTCGACAGCGACTGAATGCAGTCGAAAAATCATATGACATTACTTTTTGCCGAAACATAAACCTTACAGATACCTTGATAAGAGGATATAATATGGCTCGAAATTTAATAAATCTTTCCACACCACCATATTCTAAGTACTAACAGCTTGTAAACATTATTTCTTCATTCTTGCCAAACGTTAGCAAAATATATAGTTCGCTATGCGTTTGTTCTTTCTCAACTACTACTTTCTACAAAGATCATGCCCAACAATGGCTGTTCCCTTAATTTAGACATGTGATGGTTCCTGGTAAAAATAAATTAGAAGTCTTTCCTAAAATTCCCCAGCCTAAATACAAGCATCAGACTTAGAGTCGGAGAAGGGCTCTAAGCTAGGCACATTACACACAAATAATTTGTTTTACTACCAAAACTAACACTGTGATTTTACAATTATAATGCAACTTATTTAGGACTACGACATCATGACATCTGAATAGTTAAGGGTAAGATGTATATATATAGAATCATGAACAATGCCGAATTAGTAACACACTGAACAGAAACACACGTATGTATATGTGTATACATATACCTTGGTCCAGTCGATTGTTAGTCTCACATTAAGAAATTGGTCATATCAAGAGTGCATTAGGGATGGGTATGACACTTCCCTGCACTCTAATGTAAGCCCGTGTTGGATGACACGGTCATGTTCGGACTGACCACCATTCAGAGGGGCAGGTCGTCATGAACACACCTCACGTTTTGTTGGGGTAGCTCGGATGCCTCCTCATTTTGTGGGGGGAGGTCGGACTCCTGTATTGAGAGGGGTCGGTTATGATCAGCTACTGGTTAAACGAACCCTTTTTCAAAACTGGGGCTCTGACGTACCCCCACACACACAAAATGAGTGAGGTCCCAGCTACCATCACACAAACGTTGGGGGATCTGTGCATGACAGCTCCACCAGAAATGAAGTGTCAGACCGAAAACGCCCGTGTCATCCAACACGTGTTTACATTACAGTGAAACACTTAACAAATGCACTCTTGGTCATATGTTTACATTTTACTTATGCTGAGATTATAGGCAGATATATAATGATCTTAACAGTATGTATGTATGTATTTACACATTATACGTATATAGACATATAGTAGTGAGTGAGCAACCGAAATCCACCAAAGACGATACATGGTTTAATCACGCTACATATGTAGCAAAATAATCATATGTATAGTATGCGTTCGAGCATGTTGGCATTAGCATTTTGCGCGAGCAATGAGCGCTACTTTACAAATCCTTAATCACGGTGTGTTCCATCCTTAAACGTTTGATCATCAACCAATTTTAAATCTTAATATCATATCAAAGCTATGTGTTATCCTTACCACTTTCTAAACTGTATAAATTTGTTGTGCCATTTAGACGTAAACAACTTGTTTGTACGCGTGAAATATAGGACACCAATCTGTTTTTGGATTAATGAAAACTAATAAAAAATATCAGCTTAGGATTGATATAGCACATGTATTAAAATACGTGAGAAAACCGAGTGCTCGAATGGATAACCTAACCACAAGGACAACATGGGAGGAAAACAAGTTCAAAACTTGAAAATGGTTAATGCTTTGAAGATCCATTGATAAATGCAAAGTATGTCTCTTTTAGAACACGGCGTTCTTAGTGAACTCTACGCAAAAAAATATGCTTGGTACCAGTGAGTAACCGGAACCCACCACGCATTCGGTGCCGACCAGCTGATTTTACTAAATTTTCCTTGCCTCCCTGTCCTACAAACACAGGATCTGCTAAGGAATTTTAGAAATTTTGCATTTTCTGATTCTGAAGGATAAATTAATCAATGTGAGCTTTATTAACAGTTGTTCTTCCACTGACACAAGTTGAGATACTATTTTATACAAATAAAAAGTTCCTTATAATAAACGCAGAATTTTGAACCTGCATTGTAGAGATCATTCTTGACTTCGATTTATGCCAATTCAAAAGAATACAATCGGATTTGGGAGTCCTTTAGTAATTTAAGTTCTAAAAGTTCGTAGCTACTATAAATCCTCGAAATGGAAAGTGTTGCGGTGCCATAATCGTTCGTGTTAGAAATGTGTGCCATAGCATATCCTGAATATCGTTCTGCATAATAATAGAATATAATTAATTTTGCATAATAAATAGAATAATAATGTGTGCAATAGAATATCGTTTTGCATCTCAGGTTAAACAAGCTCTATTTGTGTATTACCACGACGCTTGGTGAATAAGGAAAGTAAGCCCAGTCGGGTTCTACTTGGTTGAAACAGCCGTTCAGGATGTTTATAACTATTAAATAGAATAATAATGTGTGCAATAGAATATCGTTTTGCATCTCAGGTTAAACAAGCTCTATTTGTGTATTACCACGACGCTTGGTGAATAAGGAAAGTAAGCCCAGTCGGGTTCTACTTGGTTGATACAGCCGTTCAGGATGTTTATAACTATTAAATAGAATAATAATGTGTGCAATAGAATATCGTTTTGCATCTCAGGTTAAACAAGCTCTATTTGTGTATTACCACGACGCTTGGTGAATAAGGAAAGTAAGCCCAGTCGGGTTCTACTTGGTTGATAGAGCCGTTCAGAATGTTTATAACTATGCTACCTATATTTTATACAAGATTTGATTTTTAATTTTGACTTTCTAGTTTAACTGAAAAAATATCACCGTAGATATAAAATAGTGTATTTTAAACAAAATCTGAAACGTTTTATACAAAAAATTGTAAACAGAATTCCGGTTTCGGTACTACATTTGTATTTACCGAAACTGACACCTGAACGCAATTTTTGAAAACACAAATCGAATTGCTCACTGATATATACATTACATATATTTGCTTCAAAGCTATGCATTCATCTGTTTTTAGTAAAGTCGAAGCAAGCTTTATGTATATTGAGCTGAGCACACAATGAATCTATAATATACAAAATAACGGCAATTCAATATATCAGCTTGTCGCCAAAAACCATATACACAACGCCGTAACATAATATGTCACTTCGAAATAGGTCCTCTCGTTGCAATTTCCACACTTTGGGTGCTCCCCTATAAGCACATCTTTCTCGATAACGAATAGTATAAACAAAACTGTAAAATGCTGCAATACTGACGACCGGGTAACATCTTTACTGCACTAAAATCACATCCCAAGTCCACTGACCATTGTTTGATCATAACAGCCCGCTTCTTACACATTGTATAGACAAAAAATCTCTATTAGTGTTAAATATACGCACATCCATATATGATAAGCAGAAATCAAAGCAATGTAATCCAGAAAATATACCCACTTGAATTGTTGATGCTCCGGGGACACTCTGGACAAGTGGGTCACTAGCATCACTCTTGCTTTATACCCACTTGAATTGTAGATACCCCAGGTCACTCCAGGCAAGTGGGTCACTAACATCACTCTTGCTTTATACCCACTTGAATTGTAGATGCTCCGGGGGCACTCCAGGCAACTGGGTCACAATTCGGGAAAACTGCCATAGAGAGTCGGCCTCCCAGCCAATGGTATTTTATCATGCTTACTTAACGTTGATTGCTGTCGCTATAAGCAACTTTCAAGACTAATGGATATTGGAGTAAAATACAGGGTGACCCCAAGCCCAAGGCTGAAATTTTCAAGGTTTTTCAAGGTTTTTGAGAACTTGGTTTTCGATTCAGTTTCACCATCTCACCCAACAGAGTATTCATCCTAGTCTCAGTAAGCTTGGGACGATTAACGATTAAACCGGGGGACAATCAGCTTGCAGCTCGGACAATAATTTTGAACTTCAAGGAAGATATTTCTATAATCTTTATAGTTGTCTGACGTATAACTTGCGGCTGGCAATGTAGAATGCCATCTTCCGAAGGCTGAAGCCCCTAATTGCTGCAATTCCACATCTGCTCCGAAACCAATTTTGGCCGTAGGTTTAAGACTGTCCGAATTCTCAGTGTTAATCGCCACCAGCTTCACTACGTCGTCATCCATGGCTGGACGATCAATTGCAACGTTTTCAACCCATCGAACCACACAAAACTTTTGGGGCAGTTTTGAAGATCCAGTAACGTCGGTATAGGTCTCCCTTCGTGAAGGTCAATGTTTGAAAGATCAATATAATGAACGCAGAAAAGATTTGATGTTCCGGCCAGTGTCACGATGTAAGCTTGGAGCGCACCAGTAATCACGTGTAAACCACAACTACATGTGTTTAGAAAACTAGGGTCATCCGATGAAGCTTAAATAGACTGTTTTAGATCGTTACAGAAACGCAAGTTTACCACAGGGCCATCCATTGAGACCTGCAAAACCTTAGCTGGATTCTGCTTGACTACATCGACTCCATAAACACTGCGCCCAAATTAAGTGCAAATCGAGTTGTAACGGTATTGTTTGACACACAATATGTCTTAAACTCAAGCAATAATATAGTTGAAAAATCCTATGCTATCTTTTATCATTATTATAATCAATATTTTCATTAGAACCTGTATCAGCGACGGAGTTCGACAATAAAAACATGTTCGAGGTTGCAGCATCACTTTATTGGTGACCATAACTCCAACGTAAATTACGAAAACAAACAGCCAAGATTTTAGAACTTTTAAATCTGCTTGATACTATTTTTAAGGTTCGGCAGTTCATTTTCAAGGATTTTAATTGGGAGTTCTAAAAACTCAAGGTTTTTCACGGTTGGGACCACACAGAAAATAATATATGTGTACTTATATATATATATACAATATATAAAGTCCATGTTCGCAACCTATAGCATATGAGATTAATTTGTCTTTCCATTGCCAAGACAAAAAAACTAAACAGTATCAGATGGCATGAATTTCGGTACAAACGAAGTATTCTTGCCGCTGGTAAATCTCGGATCTGGAATAAAAGCAACAGTATATATATATGTGTGTATTTAACCGAACAAATATATATATATACTAATAAAATTGAGCCAAGCATTCCCATCAACTATTAAAGGTATTGGAGGATAACATAAAATATACACGGGTTATAGTGAAAAGTAAATCTTTTGGTCACATTATTTTTTGCAAAATAATGATTCAACTGATATACTATTACCTACCCCAAAACTTTAAAAAATTTGAGCCAAGCCCGTGTAGCGTTACTAACTTGGAGACAATTAGACAGTAGTTCAGACAGACATTAGCCCAAAAAGCCAGTTTTACACATAAATATGTACATTATATGTTCCTTCGTTTACAAAGAAGGCACCGTCATATTTCAGGTAGTATCACTTGGCAGATGAGAGATCATTGACAAGAGACGACATTTTCAGTTGAGGAGCTTCAGCCTACATGAAATAAGTAGCGCTACATGCAAACGCTTCAATATATCAACTTAAAAAAACAGCCAGTAAACTAGTAAACGTAATAAATTACAAAAAGTGATCCACTAAATAATAGACCTTTCATGAAATCTTTAAATGTAAATTAAACCTTTGATCATATCCGTTTAATTACGGTACTTTATTTCCGTACAATTATAATAATGGTTGCGATATTTAGGCACGCACCGTCCTAATATCACCGGCGTTAGTGCAACGTCATGTGAAACAAGTAAATATTAGATTTCGACAGCAATTATTATATTTTTATACCTAGTTTTGATTGATTTGATGAATCGCTGGAGCCAAGGAATGGCTTGAGGGTGTGTCTGAAACTAGCCGGTAACCCCACATAAACATATATATATATATATGCTCCAAGATCGAAAGGTTAGTATCGTAACTGTAACAACATCATACATATAGCAACATAACGTACGTAAATAAACATGCGATATGATTTATATTGCACAACCATGAAATAATACAAGTATATATGTGGAAACCATTACATTACAGTATTAAACAGAGTTAACCGTAGACGTAGACGCAAAAATTATCCGTTTCGGATCAACAAACAATGCAACTGTTACAAAAGAGCCGATGAAACACTACACAGCTCGAAAATATATATACCTGGGATACTATTTTAGATAAACATACAGCAAAATGTACAATGAAACCGATTTATGAACTAAAATAATCTGACAAGAATTAATTTTAAGGCATTGTACACTGTTGAATGTTACAATTTTGCGCAGCATTATATACATATTTTAAACCAACAACGATAAGCGAGAAGTGCAAATCAAAAATATTGTTGCACTTCACTGCTAAGAGATTACCATTACTTCATAATATGATATAGATTTGAAAAAATACACGGTTGCAATGAGAAAACAACTTCATATGGGCTCGGAAGAGGGTCGTTTACCGTTATCCCCCATCCCGAATTTGGTCAATTTTGATGATGTAGAGCTCATTTTGGCATCAATCGATTCAGCTCGATGAGACGATTCATAAAATAGTATTTTACACACATCCCTGAAAAAATGTTTTTCGACTTTTTGAGATCCCAATGGTCCCCCTTAGGAACCCAAAATTTTTTTCTTCGGAATATGGTCATATTGGGCTCTACTCGGCTTGAAGGAGAAATCTACGCTACCGTTAAAAAGTTATTAGTCCCAAGTAAACCTGAAGAGCGGTACGTTATAACGATAGAAAAAGGGACTACTTAGTGCGGGGGTTCGGGGGGCGGGAGCCCCCGACTTAGGCTTAGTGTATGCCTCATATAATGACCTTAGCTTAGGCTAAGACTAAGGCTTAGTATATCGAGAACGTCATGGCCTGCAATTTATTTCCCCCTGGGCTATCATTACTTTATAACTGTGCCGTAGATTTCAATAAAATACACACAAGTAGATTTCTCTCCTCAAACCGAGTCGAAGATTCCGAAGAAAAAAATTTTTGGGTTCCCAAGGGGGAACCATTGGGACCTGAAAAAATCTAAAAACAATTTTCAGGGCTGTGGGTAAAATGAGTATTTTCTGAACCGCCTCATCCAACTGAATCGATTGATACCAAAATCAACTCTGTAAATTCAAAACAAATTCGGGCTGGGGGGCTAAAAGAAAAGACCCAATTTTTGAATGTAACGGTAAATATAACTTTGAAGTTAGAGCCTAGTCCTTTGTCAAAAAAGATGATATACAAAGGTGTCAAGAAATACCGTTGAAACAGATGAAGGATGCTGGAGAAATCTGACTACTTAGTGAGTTTTGACAGACGAATACGAAATATTCTTGAATAGTTTTCAAGGTAGAAAATTTTAAGCATTGGTTGAAAATGATTTTCAGGCACCTTAAAACCCCTAAAAATATGAAATACTACTTACAGGCACTTAGGAAACAGCACAATATTTTCATCGGGAAAAGTAAAAACCAAAGAAAAACCATAAACCTCGAGGAATATTTCACGAATATGGGAAAAACTGGAGTTAAAACCAACCATCAAAATACACAGCCTTAGTGAGACAACTCTGGTCATATTGATCTATTTCATCCAGAAAAGAAATGGCTTATTCAAAGACTTATACACCACTCCACTAGGTACAGCTATACTGAATAAACCATTATCATATTCTTCACATTCAACCACACACAGACTAACAACAAGTAAATATCAATTTTCGCCAAAACAAACAAAAAATCAGAACCCAAAAAATACAATGTAAGCAAATAGCACATAAGTCGCACTCTCGTCGTTGCGTATTATAACTACAGAGACCAGAGTTATGCAATATATATACATAGGTTTATCTACATTTTACGTATTAAGACAATTACCTAAAAATTGCGACTGATGCAATATAAATTCTGACTAAATTGGGGCATTGAGAAATCACGAGCCAAGCTTGCGATGAATAGTTCAATCTCAACATCCATACATGACAAAAAAGTTCTTTTAACCAAAATTTAAACTCTGTGACATAATTGCAAATATTTGAAAAACACCATTATAGTTATTGAGCGGAGCGAGGCGAAGCCGAGCGAAACGTTATTTTCTGTCTGTGACCAAAAAAGTCGATGTCCGTCCGTTCGTTCGGTCCGACGGATCTCAAGAACCACTGAACCGATTTTAAAAACTTTTTTTTGTTTGAAAGCCTATCATGTCAAAGTGTGCACCTGATATTTGGGATTAAAAAATTTTGAGTAGTTAATTAGTAATTAGTTAATTAGTTAAGCTTATGCAGCTAAAATAGAGAATTTTGCAACATTTTGTGTTATTTATTGAAATAGAATCGTTTCGATCAAACCATTATAGGGTTTTTGGGTCGAAGAATTCAAATATAATATTTTTACCAATGATAAAGCCCTATGCCCTATACAATGTAGTTACAAGAACATAAAATTGAGTACATTTGTAATGCCACAGCCCAAGCTCCGCTCACAAATGTAGCTCCACTACCGACTAGTTAGTATTCTGCTCGCACACTTCTGGATGTTCGGTTTTAGTACTAGAAATATAGGAAATCAGAATAACGAAGTTTCAAGCCTCCTCGCAGGTTCCTAACCGTCCCAAAAATGCCGATATTTTTATTTACAACTCACGATACCCATATATCATAAATTAATACCCCTTTCATGAAAACAAGCATGTATTCCTCACATCGACTGACAACCCTACGGACACATACGATCGACTATGTTAATTTATCTTCTATGACTGGTTCTGTACACAACGAGATGCGCTGTCCCGGTTTAAATGATATTAGTCGAACCTCGGCAACCAAAAAATTTAAGCGAATTCAAAGATAAACTAGAATAATTAAACCCTGAAAGTGTGAATAAATAGCGACAATATTAGTCTCAATTATCTGTATTAGTAGAAAACAGATGTCACTTTCATACTTGTAACTCGTTGTGATTTGGTATATCGGTGACCCTATATGCATTTACGGTGCTAATAATAGAAAAAATGTATGCCTTTAAGCGTTTCTCCTAAAAACACACATCATCTCGCAAAAATACACAGTAAACTTTTAAAATCCACAAAATTCGTACATCTAAAGTTTTGAAAAGAAACCTCAAATTATATGTACGTAAATACGCAAGCCATATACTGATTGAGTCGTACTCGACATTACTGTGCCTAAGCCTGACTCTTAGCGTAATTCTTATATGAGGCTTATACTAAGCCTAAGACTAAATCTTAGAAGGAGGGCTGCCGACAGCCGAATGCCCACAGGTGACCTTCTAAAGATATAACGTTACACCCTTCGCTTGACTTGGGCCTAAGTGTATATAGTAAAATAGCTAAAGCACAAGATATTACTCAATGAATACATGAGCAGCAAGCAGCCTAGACTACAGCTTAATGTGATAGACACCGCCGTGACCTACTATGCCATCATTGGCCTTGGTCAGGATTTTACACAGCGATACTCGTACAAGTACTGTCCCGCACGGGTAAAATATTCCTATTAACTCGTCTACTGCGAATCACTTAAGGATCTACTCGCAGTAAGAAGTTATCTATCGCAACGACAGTACCTGAGCAGTAGTTTCGTTAACATGACTTGCTGCGGTAGCCGGATCTTCGATTTCTTGTTTTATAAGTGACGGCAAGAGCGGCGCTGGGGCTCCAGATGAACCAAGCTCTGTTTTCGATGAACCCGAGGTCTCACCAGATTTAGTAGCAATCTGAAGCACACTTGAAGACGAAGAGCATGAAAGTTCACACGGCGTCGTATCTATGTGAGGCAACATACCTGCAAGCTTATCTGAGATAGAATTGATCCGGTCGGTAGTGGGTAAAGTCTCACTTTCTATATTTTTTGCTCCTTGACTTACAAGCGATTGGTTAGTGGGCGAGCTTGCAAAATTATTCGAATTATCGCTCAACATCTCAGCCAACGTAGCAGTGGTAGCAGCAATTTTCCGGTTTTTGGCCAATTCGGCAAGCAATGCCTTTGCTGATAACGTGGTATTACCCTGCGGCGGAGGCGGAGATGGAGGATTTGGCGCGTCTGGGTGAATCTTTTTACGATGATGCAACATGCGATACTTCCGAGCAAATTGCTGACCACAAATATCGCAGCCAAATGGCTTTTTATTTAGGTGAATTGAATTGATATGTCGTTTCAGGTTGACAAAGTGTTCGCCACAGTCAGGACACTGTCGTTTACCAACATGACGCTAAAATATCCAAATACAAAATAGCGACTAAAAATCTAGGCTACAATTTAATAACATTGCAAACTAAGTTTCATTGCGTAACCGAAATTAACCCAAGAGAAACTTTTGACTTTATGTTAATCTAATTGGTAACCCTGCGGTAATGAGAAATTTGCCCAATGAGATAATAAATGTAGCAAATTATTCTAGCGTGTTTAATAATTACAACAATTCTTTTTGCGACATTACAAGAATAAACTTTAATTTTTATGAGTGTCTGTCTCTAGAGTCATAAATATATCAGTCTGTCTCCAGAGGTTACATATCGGCATGTAGCAGTGAATAATCAGAACTGGAATTAGCCGGAACTGGAATTGCACCTTTTTGTGGTAACCGGAACCTAATCTTATCATTAAAGTAAAACAAAATGAAGTATTAATGAGCCTCAGAATTTTGGGGGGAATAAGGGCATATAGGGTTTAACCGGTTAAACATGTTGGCTTTATTGATTTAAAAAGTATGTTGGACATGTTATAACTGAGTACATACAACCGAATTAGCCGGAACAGGAATCTTGTGATAAAGATATTTTATAATTATTATATTATAAATTAGTTATTTTATAATATATTTTAAAATTCTATAATGATATAATTATAAGATAAAATAAAAAAGTACTAGTATCTCGCAAAGGGTGAAAAGAGACGACCGTGGCTTCATTTTTAAGTTACTTTGATTAATCTCCCGTAACGGCCTGTGTTTGATGTATATACACCCATAAAACCTCTTGAACCCTGAACCCATCGAAAACAACTGACAACACATCATATATTTATGCTGGTCCCTAGATAACTAAACCATCGTATTCAGCTCACCGGAAAACCTATATACACACTATTATGCTGTACGCAAGACGTAGCAAAATAATTGAAGACAGACTATATTCTGGAAATCGGTCTTTCACTGACCTTAAACCCATTGAAAAGGTATGAAATCTGGCTAGTCCAAAGTGGGCGGCGGGGGAGGGCGGCATATTCGGCTGCCCCCGGCAAAAATTCGGGTACCCCCGGCTCAAAGCCCCCTCGTAACAAAAATTAACGTCTAAATGAGACAAAATCCGGCACCCCCGGCAGGTGAGTCGGGGCCCCCCGGCTATAATTTCCGAGGTTTTGTCTAGCCACGAAATATGCATGATGGATTCTAGATAACCAAATCATTGTATTCATTCTGCAAAATACCTATATATCAGGGAGTAACCGGA
This sequence comes from Trileptium ribeirensis, assembly GCA_030248225.1. NCBI lineage: Eukaryota > Metazoa > Nematoda > Enoplea > Enoplida > Thoracostomopsidae > Trileptium > Trileptium ribeirensis. Next base: position 2,348 of record JASANE010002561.1, on the reverse strand, counting down.
ATTCCGGTTCCGGTTCCGGCGAAAATCGTGTTCCGGTTGCGGTTCCGGCAAAAGGCAAAAACCATGCCGGTACCGGAATTCCTGTGTAAAAAATTTTTGTTTAAATTTTCGGCAATTTTGCTTCTTCTGTGGCCCAAACATATGTAACATATACACAGTGATCAAGTTCCAATAACAAAAGATTAACTCAGCAAATTTCCATGTGAAACGTAAGTAGGACACATAATTTCAGTAGGAATTATTCATCTTGACCCTGCAGGAGTTTGTAAAGAAAACAAAGTCAGGTCGATGCTTGTAGCATATTTTACCCTTTCAGAATTCTGCGGTGCATGTTAGAATTAAACCGGCCTAAATATGTAACAGAGTAGGGATTTATAAGTACTTAGCTGTCAACTTGGCCACTATAAATTGCGTCAGGCGCCAGCCAGTGCGCTTGTAAACTTTGTAAATCAGTCTACATTGGAGCAAACTTACATATTTCCAACGCAGCCAGAAAGTGCGGTCTTGGTAATGAACTGTATTTACAAAACTGTGCGAGCGGTATCACAGTTTGTGTTATTTATAACAGTCTGATCATAGTCACTACCGTACTGTTGACAGGCCATGATTGCCCAACGCTAGCCTAAAAGTGTCTGACCACTCATCAGAAAATTACAGTATACCCTTTCTTTATTTTCTTTTAGAACCATATAAACCAATAATTTCAAGTTTCTTACGGAATAACATGTAACAAACGTATGTCTACTAAAGGCAGCCGATTGGAGACAGGTCGTAAGTGCTTAGTCTACGCTCCATGCATTACAAGCACATTTAGTTTGACGTAATTTAGCAGGGCAGTATAGTGAAAACCATATTTGCTGTCGGGCGGTCCAAAACCGACATATTGATCGATAAATAAACATTATTAGCTTCCTCAATCTCTTCAAAGTTTCAGAGAGACAATAATGTCGTCGCAATACTTTAAGTTTCACGCAAATTTATTTTTAATACATTTTAAATCCTCAGCGCCTTCATTTCGTCTTTCATCTGTTTTACTATAAGTTTCGAACACCATGTTCCGGATGCGGTTTGAATGTACGGTTCCGGTTATTCCCCGCCTTCAAGATAATTATTTCTTTAAGAAAAGAGTTTTCGCTTTTTAGGGCCCTAGTACTTGCAGAATTGGCTACCTTCGATTTAAGTACAAATTGCATTAATCGTATCTAGCTACTCAACGCGTTGTGGAAATCAATGGGTCCATCTAACCATCAACGTACAACTAATTGAAGAAAATGCCAAAATTTCGCATTTCCTGGCAAATTTGGCTTTTTAGCTCATACAAACCATGGGGTTAGCAACACCTTCAAAGTACTTCTTAAAGAACAAAATCATTAATTGGTAAATTAAAACTGTTTACCCACCATTTACCCCCAACAAAGAATACGGAGCAAGCCGTGTTTCCATCGATGGTGCTGGGGAAATCATGAAAATATCTTTTTGTCTGGTGCTGTCACTAATGACTCATTTTAGACGACTAGATTTCGATAAAATTTTTTGTTCTATAGCTGTGGTGACGACGGTGTGTGCCTTGGCTGAACGCGAACAGCACTGACCCCATTTTCCGGGTCAAAATAGCAAAAACATGTTTGTAAGGTTCTTTGTCAAATCTGGTCATGTGGGTTCCAGTGTTTGGCAGTCCATATGTCGTACACACGCTTCGCATCGAAAAATAGAGACTTCTCTCCAGAATCAGCTCATATCTACAACATTGCTGACCAGAATTTTTTGTGGGAATACTCCCTGGGCCACTATTGCCGAATATGTCAAATATGTCGGTTTTTGGACATTCAGAGCAAAAAATGTCTTCCACTATACACCGTTGCGTATACTGCGTCAAATCGAATGTGCTTACAAAGCTTGGAGCGTAGAATACACACTTTCGCTCTGTCTCCAGTCGCCTCCCTTTACTACACATACGTTTGTTGCATGTTCTTCTGTAGGAAACTTAAAATTATTGGTTTATATGATTCTAAGAGAAAATAATAGATAGAAGGTAATTTTCTGATCAGTGGTCAGAGACACTGTTCAGGCTAGCATTGGACAAATAGTGCCCGTCAGTTAGATCATAATGATGATAACTTTCTAATCAGAATGCTATAAATGAGACATACTGTGATGCTGCTCGCACAGTTTCAATAAATACAGTTCATTGCCAAGAAAGCAGTTTCTAGCTGCGTTGCAGATAACGTTAGTTTACTTCAATTTAGACTGATGTACCAAGTTTACAAGCGCACTGGCGGGTGCTTGACGCAATTTATGTTAGCCAAGCATAACCAGCAATACGTAACTGAACGAAGTACATGGCAAAA
>JASANE010002559.1:0-19182 GCA_030248225.1 Trileptium ribeirensis | reverse complement strand
TTGCCCATCTGGGCAATTTAAGGGCGTTGTCCAACTGTTAAAATTTATGTGCATTGTAACGAACTGTTAATCACAAATAAGTGAATTGAATTGTGCCGAAAACCAAAAGTGCTTTATGCTTGGCTATTAAAATATATTATGACCGGAAGGGACGCTCTTGTGGCAGGACTAAGTCAGTGCAAAAATTTGTGAAATGAAATAACTCGTAAGACGGCAAAGCTCGGTTTGATGATTCGTTCATGAGCAAACCTGCCTATCTATGATTGTTTTCAAATACAGACAGGTCGCATTCGCAGCTACAAAGTCAGAAAGTACGGTCCTCGTGTTACCGATAAATAATTTATAAATAAATACGTAGGGTAATATATCTAACGAGTTTAAATTACTATATTCTGCATGTTGCGTTTGAGAATTTTTCCAACCCGTTCACTCTGTCCCACACACTGCTACAACACACCGCATTGTAATAGTTTGCAGATGCATGTTCAGGGACCCAAGAATAATCACTGAATAAACACTGCTTGTTTGTTTAAGTTCCCTCAACTAAATCAAATAGTGGTATAGTTTAAACTTGTGCGTGAGTAAACTTTAGGTGGCTACAGCATGATTGCTGATTTACTAAAATCACATTAGAATCATACAATAACTCCAGTATAACGTTCACAATTCTGCAATCAGTATCCGCAGTTTAGTGAACTTAATATGATATGTACGAACGTAATTTTCGTACGCGCACATTCATCGATTTCAAACGTTTATATGTGTTCATTAAATAGCATGCAGATTGACACAGCTGTGTTCCTAGGAGCACTCCTATACTTAACGTGCCTACACCTGTTCTAGTATTGCAATTCGTTCTTACGTTAACGTAAAGAAAAATTAGGATTTAAGCGGACAGCCGTTTTAAAATCGTGAACTGACTAGACAAAAGAGAACCGCGCTAGCGAAACCTAATGCTTACTCACGTGTTAACTGAATTGTCTCGATTATTTACATTTTAAATTGCTGGCTATGCTACAACTATTGTATACTACTTACTTGTGTTCACTTCGACACAACAATAACTAACTAAAATCCAAATTGACAAGTTCTAGTTCGGAAAGTAACAAGATGTTTTGCTAAGCCAATCATAATTTTGCTATTACCCAACCGCACAAAATAGCATAGCTCTCATGATACCACAAAAGCAGTAGATGATGGCTTGTTTCGACCATGTTTTGATTCCAAATCAGTGGGATTACCAGAAACACTAAAATAGTAGTACTTCATTGTTTATTTTCTTTCACTGAATTCTAAGTAAGTTGTCGATTTATAGTTTAATTGAACATCCAAGTTAGAAAAGCAATTTTATGGGCTGGTTTATTTTGCACACATCTACGTCTACATTTATTCAATATCGTCATCGTCAACTTGCCTATTTGTATAACGAAATTTCATTAAATGATAAAATATGGCGGCAAGGCATACGTTTACTATCACTACTATAATTGACACTCTTTGATCGTACAGCCATGCCTAGAAATAATAATTATGAAATAGATTTTAAAATGAAAACATAAAAAACTTTTAATAAACATTGAGTTTAATATTATGTGTTTGTAATAAAAAAATTTGTCGAAGAGTATGAATCGGTTATATACAGGGTGTCCATAAGTAACGCGTCAGCATCAAAGGGTCCCAGTACGCCAAATAAATATATCTAAAAGCGTTTTGGTATGCACATACCCTCGAACCATGTCAGGCTCCAGAAGGGAGAGCTCGTACGATATAGCCTCCTTCAGGTAGGACAGAATTTGTGGTTTGCTTTTGTATACCTTCTCCTTCAATACTCCCCACAGAAAAAAGTCAGGAGGGTTTGGAACAAGAGAACGGTCAGGCCATTCGGCAGGTTATTCGACAGGGGAATTGACTTCGTCGAACTATTGTAAACATGATAGGAAATATCAGCTGTTGCAGCATCGCCTGATGCCTTCGACGGTCTACATGTTAATGGCAAGTCAGCTACGGAACCTGTTAGGACAAACATTTTATTAAATGAAGCAAGATATGATATGGGGCTGTGAAGACGAATGCAGGAACAATTGTTGCACCACTTCACGGCTATTTTGATTAACGCAGTCTTACTGCAGTTATTCGATCAGCTTAATTAAATCGAGTATGAGACATTTTATTATGCGTAGACATTAATATGTTCTTTTATAATTCTGAAAGCATGAGGGTTATAACTATATTATATCAGCCTCAGCAACAATTGAAGTTGGGGCGTTACTTATGGAACATCCTATATATGTTCATACATACTTTACCATTTATATATACGGTAATGTGGCTGTTTTTAGCATAGCTTCAAAGTGTGTTGGACGCACGTCCTCATGGTTCAATGAGCGAATCTGCAACACCTCAGGTTTCCTACGGAGGTACCAATACGGTGGTAGGCAATAAAATAAAGGCAATAATACCAGCCAGTGACGATTATTAATCTTTTGTTTATCTCATATGCTTTTGGTGTTCTGGCAGTTAGTACCGTCGTAAGAAACCTAGAGACTGAAACTGATATCCTAGTAAACCTGGATTGTGTACATTCAAGCATCTTTGGAGGCAGTAAGCCGAAAAAGACTACATCATAATATGTGGTAAAGTACGCCACTACCCACTGATTTACGAGGGTACTGCTATTCTACAAAAATATTTAGCACGAACTGTTGATATTAATTTTTAAACATTGTTATCACCAAAAGTTTGAATTAAACTGGTTTAAATTTTTAATTCTCCATATGATGATGTATTAAAATTGTATTTTACAATACAAATCAATCTAAATACAACTTTTAGCGAATAACAACATAGAATAATTTCTCAATTGATAGCAGCTGCCGCGGTTTTCACATATTTTCAGAAATTCAGATAATGCGTGAGTAAAACTTAATATGATCTTACCAGTAATCTTATTTTGTAATTTCTCATAAAAATTATTACTTGCGGAAGCCTTTTTCCTCAGTTAAAATTGCTTACAAAGCAATTCAAGCAAAATTATCTAAATTCGTGAGAACGAAAATTAGTCCAATTTGATTTTAAGCGGGTTTTGTTTGCGAACACTAGGAGCTTAACTATGCGATCGACTTTTTTATGACATCACTATTGCATTAAATTTGTTTGCGAACACTGAATAATCCATATGCAAACTTGATAGCGACTAGGGTAACGTATTTTTGCAAGATGAAAATCGCCAAAATTATGTTCGGGCCAAGGTATAATTTCTGGCACTTGGATTTGATTTTGTCAGCTTTTGGTTAGCGAAAAACCGAATAAAATTACGTATTCTTGCCGCAACCAGGGTTTACGATTCGATATCGGTTATTAAAAAATAGGATGGTTGGCGGGGTCACGTTAAGTTTAGTGACGCATAATCCATAACTGATGTTTTGCTAATGATAATAGTATGCCCTTATGTTAACCCTTATCCGCTGGAACTGTTCGACCACAACTAATTACGCTTCAATGTAGAAAATAAATTTCCTGTGTACTGCCAGATTGTGCACGTGTCGTTTTTAGCTTGTTTTGTGAACAGCCTCAAGGATTCGAACAATAACTTCAAATCTCTCAGTGGCAACTGATCGTAACTTTTACCATAGCTTTCCGGGTTTGATAACTCATGGCAGTTTATAATTGTTCGTCGGCAGCGGAAATGCAACAACTTGGTATAAAACATAGTTAAACTCTCATAATTCTCTAAGGAATCTTTACGAAATACGAAATCAATATCGTGGACGTTATTGATGTCTAACAAACCACTATAACACTTATTTTTATTCGTTTTACTTTTATTGTTTGTACGAAGATCACCTAGTAATTGAAACATTTTAACTCGACTAATACTAATGAGTATTTCGTATAGCTAAAGTTGAACATCAGACTGCTTGCCGTGAAAAATCGAATCTCGTTGCTCAACCTTAGTGTAACAGATTTGGCAGATTCGTATTAATGATGAAAAACAGGTTTTGAACGCTTAATGGAAAATTATTTTTCGACGTTTTAGTTAGCCCAAGCAGTCAGCGTTACCTTTCTGTGAATTTCCTTAGCTTAGCAAAAGATATGCGAAAACCTGAGCAAATTGCATATCTTCAATTTAAAACTTCAGCTTAAATTAAAGTTAGTCCAAAATTTGGATGAGGTTTCGGAGGTATAAAGACGTTTAAGTACTGTTTGAAAGATAAAGGTCTCAGAATTTTTAGATAGGTAAGTACCCGAAAATAGTGCCTTTGATACCTTAGTTTTTTATTTTAATGACAAATCTACAAGATTTGTTGCAATGTGTTTAGTTGCTGCAAGTTGTTCGAAATTTTATGAACAAAAAGTCGCCAATGGTATCGTAGGGTACCATTAAAAACAGAAAAAGTAAAAAAACATTGACCAACTGCTGATTCTACCCACGGACGTTCTAAATCGAGCAGTTCCGATACCAGTGTTAAAAGCAACTGAAATAAACTTACTTGGACGCTTGGATGTGTAAAGTAAAGCAATGGATTGCTTCGCCGCATTTCGGCTTCTTCACGCAACCTATACATTTCTCGCCGTCGGGCAGAACTAAGCCTACTCACTTCTTCACGGCTCATTACCGCACGGCGGGGTAGCCTTCCAGCTGCTCTTAAATCAGGAGCACTGCCTTCTAATGGGCTTGAATCGTCGGCAGCAGCAGGATTTGACGACAATGGCCAGCCTGTTCCTCTTGCTCCGTATGATGATTCACCACGATGACACATTGGGCAGTAATTACCACCGGATGAGCGATCTCGTCGTTTTCGTATTTGTCCGCCGTTATCTTCAGGATTGCTACAGGCAGCTGCTGTTCCTGCAGTTCCAAGATATCCAGTATCGGCACTGATCGCGCGACCTTCGTAAAGTATCGCTGGATTCAAATGTTTCGCCAGTGTCGAACGTGATTTTCGGACAGACGCATTGTTAACTTGATGTGAACATGATGTTCCCAATGTAGGATTGCTCGCTCCACCATAAGCTTCGTAACTCGAAGCTAATAGTGTTTGTGGATCAAAATCACCATAGCTACTACTTGAACCCGGTATATTAGAGAACTGTGCTATACTATGCCGGTTTTTAGGCGATCGATTATAAGGATCTCTTCCGGGGTTGCGGTACCGAAGCTGCTGGGTTTGAGCATGAACACCATATACATTTTCACTGCCAGAATATGCTGAACTAGGTTTTTGCATTGGCAAATAGCCGAAACCTTGTGCTTCAAATTGTGATGCAGTTCCTTTTGCTGTCCTAGAAGTAAGTGACGTGTGCATAAGTGACGCCGTAGTTTGTTGCTGTTGCTGCTGCAGGTGCAATTCAGGTGGCACTATAATATTGGACTGATTTGTCGACGACCTTATAAGTGCTGCTCCCGCATGTGTGTAGCACTCGAACCCAGGTGCGTAAGATGCTTGAGTTTCTGACCCAGGGCCTGCAATTTCCACGACAGATGTTTGAGCGGACGGTTCTTGGTGACCCGACGGAGGCTTTCCCGTAGGTCCTTGTGATCGTGTTTGTCGTTGCTGTTGTCGCGATGAATGCCGAGATGGTGAACGGTTTAGTCGTTGCTGTTGAGTCTGCTGATGCTGCTGGGATAGATTCATTGCCACCGAGGGTGAATTCTTCCCGGTGCTAGGTTGCTGTTGTAACAGCTTGTACGATAAACTAATTTGTGATTTGGACATTTCCGAGGCATTGGCTTGACTACGAGCCGAATCCATTACTGGGGGCTGTTGGATTGAGGAGCCAGGATTCGATGTCGATTGCATGTTGTTTCTGTGACCTCTGCTGCGCACCGATGTGGATGGAATGTCTTGCAGTTGTGTTTGGGATTTGGCCACTATGTTGGATGTGCTTGCTGCTGCAGGGGCTGATGGCTGGTTTTGAGCAATTTGATGTTGTTCCTGGTAATGAGCTTGCTGATGTTGTAGTGTTAATTGTTGTTGTCGTATCAGTTGTGTATTCTGCGTCTCTAGGGGCATCTTCTTCGACGGCGAAGGACTGGATACCTTTGCAGCGGAACAAGAAGGTTGAGACAGAGGCGGATTACCAATAGCAAGCTCCGTGGGTGGAGTGAGCATCTGTTGACTACTGCTATTACTCTGACTATTGTTACTCAGTGCTTCTTCGCTTGGAGATGGGGACTCGGATGGCAAGGCCGGAAATTTTGGTACAAATCGTGGACGAGAACTGGTTCGTGTTGCAATTTGATGGCCAGTGCCCGTTGGCTGTAGCTGCATAGCAGCCCCAGCTTTCGTTCCGGCACCACCAGACGAGTCAGCGACAAGAACAGTCGGCGAAATTGAAATCTTTGAATGTATAGGGCTAGATTCTGACTGTGGTGGGACAAGATGCGCTGGAGCAAGGAAATGCTTTCCTTGCACCCCACTAGGCTGAGCAAATGAAATGTGATTAGCAATTGTTGGTGGTTGAGGACCTGTAGGCGCCGATAGAAAGTGAGGAGGCAGTGCGCTGCTTGACCCTAATACAAATAAGCTTATATTTTAGAAATTCAAATAAAACATATAAAACCAAGCATAGTAAGAATTTTTGTTATTCGTTCTACTCGCGAATGTATTATTTCATTCTGCTCATGCATGAAACAGCGGATTGCTCCAACAATATATTTAGGAATGCATATATAGCGGATTTTCGAAGCTATTGTTAAAATTAGCTTGAGAAATACATGTGGTATTTTTCAAAATAAAAACGCACCGCTGATTGTGACCTAGAGTCATAGGATTCATAGAGCCATCGGCCTGAATTGGGAAAGTTGGCGTAGGATGTGTTAGTCGACCTTCGTCTAGTTTACTTATCTACACATGCATGGACCGATGGCCCAAGTTAGGGGTGGTCGCCGGGTCCTAAAGAGGGGTCGGGCGGTCGCGGGGGGGAGGAGGAAGGAGCGACGTCTTGAGCGACGTCGCGAAAAGCACGTATGGTGGGCGCCTACGACGCCTCCAGGTGAGTCATGTGCCTGTCGGGCTGTGGGGAGCCGTTCTACGCCCATATGGGCATCTATGTTATTTACAGTAATCCAGTTTTTTTACAGTTAACCGTACACATATATTTTGGGTTATGTAGGTACGGTATTAGGCTTAGCGTAAGCCTAAACCTAAATCTAATGTGATAAGGGAGTAATATGTGTACGGTTAACAAATATTTAATGTAGTTAGGTAAACAGGAAAGCTGGTAAGTCAAAGGTGAGTGTGAATTTTTGAAAATTAAAAAAAATTAAAATTTTCTAAATTTCTGTAAAAAATGTTCTTATTTTTAACTATTCGCTACAGTTTTTCCTAAAATATTCCCAAAAGTTGCTAATTTGTGCCAAGTTTCAGAAAAGCTAGCCTAGTCATTGTGAATTTCCGAAGTTTTTCGCCCTCTTACGGTGCTCAGGGACCACGAGAGAATGATGCGATGAGCCTTCATGAGGGTGGCGGGGGTAATCACGGCTTGAGGGAGGATGACATTTAGAGTGATAATCCCCTACCATTTCACTATGGACACCTATACTATATACCGCATTTTAAATCCCATAAGCAGCCATAAGCCATGTGGCAGTAATCTTACGTTTGTTTGATAACACGGTATAAAAAGGAATCCGAATTATCTAACAATCTGGCCAGAAGTGGTTTATACAGGAAACGACTGACAGAATCGTCGAAATTAATATTCTGGATTAAATCTTTAAAGAAGAAGCATATGTCTCGAAATATATTTCATGGACAGTTCGCCTTAGAAATCGAAGATTCTCGAAGTAATTTCACTTATATTTAGGCCGTAAATTCAAGAATCCCGAAATAAATATCTTGGAGTTTGCGGTGTATATAGAATAATCGAAGAATGCCGACATAAGTTTCATGGACAGTCAGTGAAAGGAATCGAAGAATCAAAAAACTTGAAATAAATTTCATGGTCAGTATACGACCGAATTCGAAAAACATTGAAGTAATGTAACTAGCATTTTGGCCAGAAATACAAGAATCCCAAAATAAATTTGATGGATAGTTTGCGATTGAAATCGAAATAAATTTCATGGACAGTTTACCTCATAAATAAAGGAATTGAAATATCTTGAAATACATTTCCTGTACAGTTTGTGATAGTCGTCGGAGAGTCGAAGAATTTCGACATAAATTTTGTGGAAATTTTGCAATAGGAATAGAAGAATCGAAGTACTTAAAAATTTCACAGGCACTATTCGACAGAAATCAAAAAAATCCAAGAATATCGAAATAAGTTTCATAGACAGTTTACGACTGAAATCGAAGTATCGAAGAATCCCAAAATACATTTAATCGAAAATCTGCGGTAGAAATTGTAGAACATAATAATCTATAGACAGCTTGCAGCATAAAGTAGAATTCGAAGGATCAAAGAACTTCCAAATTAATTTCATGGACGATTTGCAACAATCGAATAATTGAAGTATCAGGAAATGGATTTTGTAGACAGTGACCAAGAGAAATGGAAAAAATCTAAATATATTTCCTGGACAGGTTGCGATAGAAGCCGGAAAATCAAAGATTTTAAAATTCATTTTAAGGACGTTTGCGATAGAAACGACAGAATCTATATATAAATTTCATTTACAGTTTGCCACAAAAATAAAAGGATCGAAGAGTCTTCAAATAAATTTCCTGGATAGCTTGCGATAGAACCTGAAAAGTGTCAAAATAAATTTTCTGGGTAGGATGCTGCTAAAGCCAAAAGTTAAAAAATTTTTAAATATATTCTATTGGCAATGCGTGACAGAAATAGAATAATCGAAGAATGTCGAAAAATTTGTTGAACAGTTTGCGATATAAATCTAATAGCCTGAAAATATATTTCGTGTACAGTTTGTGATATAAATCGAGGAATAAAAGAATTTCGACATCAGTTTCATGACTTGATTAGGCACAGATTGAATAATCTCACAATTTCGAAATAAAATACATGAATTGTTTACGATAATAATCTAGGAATTTCGAAATAAATAGGATGGACCATTCTCGATAGAAATTTTATAAAATGTCCTGGCACTGAGCTGGTGTGAATTACCATTGCATAGGGTCTAGTTTTTTTAAAACATTTCCTGTTTTGGAAAACAAGGCAATGTTTATTGAAATTAGAATATTTTTACCTTTGTAATTTTCATTGTCATTAAATTGTAAAATTTAAGAATGTGTGAAAATATCGTTCGGCAGACTTAGGTAGGTTGGTACTTTGTAACTTGCAGTTACAGTGAACGCAAAATTAATTCAGAAATACATGTTTACATATTTAAGCTAAAGGACGAATGTCCGCCAGTGGTATGTAACATTTATTTAACCTTTTACATTATAAGTCGCCCGACATACGAAAGTTTGTCCGAGTACAATCAACACCGTCAACAAATTGGTGTACAGTACACCACTGATATTTTTGAAAAAAATTTACAGGACTCCACAGAGCTTTATGTATGGCGTCGTTAGGGAAAATAATTTTTCGGGTTTCGTAGCAATACGTTTCATAGCGCAAGTTTTTTGCAGACATCCTCACGCAACACTGTTAACGATAGAGTGCAAATGTACCTATGGACACACTTCTATAATTTGAAATTTGTCTATAAAAATTTCCTTTTTAAAAAAAAACTTTAAAATATAACGTGTCGATGACACTATAATATCTAGCACGTGGTGTACGAATTACTGTCTTTTATAGTATATACTATTTCTGTTTCACTACTGTGTACCATGAAATAATGGGTATTATACAGGAACAAAGGTTCCAAATTGTAGCTAATTTATAACGTAAATGCCGCGTTGCATAGCTAGGGTACAAAGCTTGTTGTTCATTTTTTGCCTTAATTTTTTAAAATAGTCTAATAAAGCTCAATTTTAACGGTAGTTTTGAATTGGCCGATCGAGGTGCTCGATATTCATAAAGTCATTTGTAATAATAGTTGCATACATTATGTCAGCAGAAAAATATTCTAAAACGACGGATTGAGCATCGAGATACCTGGGCCAAATATTTAAATCTATCAACTTAGTGATGGGTTACGAAACAAAAACAAATACTTACCAAAACTATTTTTGCAGAGGTAGAACATTCACTAGCAATACGGCTACTAACTTTGATCGTTCATTAATATTATGCACAAAAATTATTCGCTTCATTTGTTCGTGCTAAGATTGTATGCGTCGAGCTAAGCTATTATAGGTTTCAAATAAATTTTGCAAAACAGGAATTTTCGCGTTGAAACTTTAATTTATGTAGAAAATAAAACTGATGCCTGACTAAATCTGGATTGGTTCGAAAACTGCAACATTTCTGCGTGCATGAAATTCAAGCGGTAGCTTACCTGCTGTTGTTGAAATATCGAGGCCAAATTTAATTGCAACAATACGCGCTCGTTCGTTGTCAACACGTGCTTGTTGTGCAGCTGCATCAGCTTGTATCGATCTATCACGAGCTGTATTAACCCTGAAAGAAAACGTCACTGCTCGAATATTTATTAAACGGTTTATACGAGTAAAGCTTTTAAAAAAACTATTAATAATTATAACTTAACATTATACTGAAATACTTAATATAGTACTATAAATGCAATGTCTAAAAACAAGATTGAGATGACTTAAGTAAATTGCATAAAATTGCATTATATTGATTTGTTCCTTATATACGTTGTGCGCTCCTATGGCTTTTAACGCCAGTTAGGTTTACTTTAATTGTAGTGAACGGGTTACACATGCTCATCCGTTTAATCTTAGTTCGTAATTGAATGGTGGAGGCTTATATTACTGCCAATGTAAGTTTTTCTATTCGTGTATTTATTCTGTGATATATTTTGTTGGTTCGAATCAGAATAAGTGGTGAACCAGATGTGATCAAAAACCTGATCAACGAAACGATCGATAACATGATCAACGACGTGGTTAGCAACATAACCAACCACGGGTGCAACAACGTGATCGACAACACTACAAAAAGGAGTTAAACGATACGTTCAACGAAATGATACTACGAAATCGACAACGACACGATCAATCCGGTTGGTCGTGCAGGTTGGTCGACACTATTAATTAAATGAACTATTGAACTGAAAATTGAATCATAGAAATAAATTAAACATTGGAATTTGTTTCTTTATTTAAACAAACTGTAAACGTTCGACACTGGCCTGAAGATTGACTGAAACCGATTGTATCAAAGCCGACTGGACAAAAGCCAGCAGAAACTGATACAAGAACTATGAAAATTTGATAAATAGCTAAAAGCAGATTCCGAAATTACACGCGAACCGTTTCTATTCTGTTTTCGGATCTGGTTGACAAATCGTTCGCTGTCCCACGAACGGAAGTATCTGTATACAGTGAGCCATTCGGTGCCGGGTTATAATCAATGCTGATATTCCAACTATGTATCACTCTGCTGTTTCTTTCGGGTTAATAATCTGACAATTTTCGCTTTAGTAATGCAACAAAGCCAAACGGTTGGGCAAAAAGAAGTTCGTACATTCGAAAACTATATATTCATTCAACATTTACTATTTGTTTGTTCACAGGTATTGACTGGAAAACAACGATGTTGCCTTTGCTTCTCGTTATTGCCGGCGATGTAGAACAAAATCACGGCCGGTAGCCGATTAGCCCCAACTCAACAAATCGAAATTGCTCAACATCCTGGAAGCCCTTCGTGAAGGGGATGACTCTTCATCGTTCTTCAAACAAAAGCAGATATCGTTATGCTTTTAGAGGCACAGAGTGACGATGCGATCAACACGATAGCGTAACAGCGCGGAATTCGGTCCACAGTTTTCATTTCGCCTCCGTTACCATAAACTGCTGAAGCTAGATGTCTTGCTTGGGCGAGTAATAAGGTGTAATAACACAACTAGTGTGTAGCAGTGATATTTTGCTTTGTCAAGTGATAAGGTGTAACAATACTAGTACGTAGCCGTGTTATCTTGCTTTAGTTGCAATAATGTGTAACAATACTAGTATGTAGCAGTGATAGCTTGCTTTGACCACTAATAAGGTGTAACAATACTAGTATGTAGCCATATTATCTTGCTTTGGCTTGAATAATGTGTAACAATACTAGTATGTAGCCGTGACAGCTTGCTTTGGGCATAATAAAGTGTAACAATACTAGTGAATAACAACGCATGTGCAAATATACGCCGAACGACAAACTCAGCTATTGGCGTGTCGTAATATGCTGCTGTCGCGTATTGGCAACATAGTGCATACAAGAGTTTAAATAATGTTTGCTTAAGAGGGATACCTCATCGTGGCGGTTTCAAGTTTTTGTTTTGTCAAATCGACAGCTTTGTTTGCACCGTTGACAGCAGCTTCAACACGTTCGCGAAGCTTCGATTGTCGAAGAATAAATACTCGCTTCTTTGCTAGCGAAGTTACAAGAATATTATTTTTATATTTGCCTTCTTCGCGACTGTTGTCTCGTAGTGTCGTAACGCCGTAACCATATTTTTTATTGTTGAACCATTCTCCTGAAGACTACTATTATTGCTGTTATTATTACAAACCAGCATGGCACCGTACAATTGCACAAAATTTTTTATCATAAAATTTCAAGATGTAGTAAGAAATTTTATATTGGCACATTTAATACCTTCAATCTATTGTATTCGATGTTCGTTTTCATTTCTCAATTAAACACTGCTGAAAATCTAAAAATTACGACGGTCAAAATTTACTATTTTTGTAGACCAATTTTACTATTACTGCGTAACTAGTCTGCCACCAGTGACGATCATGTGGTCTCAAATATAGCTTCGTGAGCCCCTTTTGAAGTTTGAAAAAGGCGCGCTCATACACAGACAATACATTGTCAGCACATTTAAAGCAATAACACTTACATCTCAACGGCTAATAACAAAAACATTCAACGTCTATATATCACGTTTAAGCGGAAGAGAAATTGGAGTTAAAAAGCCCATTTTATATTGTGGGGCCCATGGCGCGTGTGGTATTAGAGCAATACTGCGCAACTACTACTTCCTTATCAACTCTGAGAACGCATAGGCTCATTACTGCCACCGACAAATTATGAATATGAATACTGAAAAAATCACGATTGCTGGTGACAAAATTTAGCATTTCCAGCCCCGTTTCAGCGTTCAAATATTGTGTTGAAAAATACAAGCAACGTTTTGGAAAGTAATGACAAAGTGTCCAAGACAAGTGTGATTTGTGTTTCTAAAAATCTCGTTAATTATAACTGAATTGGATAATCCGAATTTGCGATTCAACGTGGTTCGCGTTGCCTATAGTTGTCAAAGTGTTGATTTACTATCATCTGATGCACTAAAAAATACAAAAATCTTCAACCCACTACCTTCGTATTTCAACCCATCAGTACGCTCTGACACGCCAAATCCAGATCGCTTATCGTTCTTCCATTCGCCGGTATACGTTTCGATCGCAGAAGGATCTAAAAACAAAAATTATCGAATGTACCTATTAAAGCGTAATACACTGGAGTTTGCAAAATGTGTATAATCTTAAATAAATTTTTTTAACGTATCTTATGTTTTCAAGCGATATATACTATAAAATCGACAATATAAATGTGTCATATATATTGATACTAAAAGCTAAATTGATATCACAAAACACGAACAACTTGTTACTTTTTAAGGAATCATTTTTAGATCAGTTGACGTTATGTACAATTTTTGACATGTTTTGCACAAAAGCGCGGTACATACTAGCCTTTATTAACGTAATTGAAAGTTATGTGGCTAATTTTATCGCCACAATCTGATCATGAATACATTTCACCAAACAAGTAAAGTACTTAGGACCACTTGGTTTTTCCGCTTCTGCAAATTACAATGCAACGACTCTTCGCTTCCACAATATAGTCTAAAATGCCCATTAAAAGCGTCCACATACCAATCGTATCATCAAGATCAAACGAAACATCCTGAATGATTCGACGTCTTCCGCTACTTCCACCACCACCGGGACCCGATCCGCTTGCTGTCGTCGCGGTTGGGCCACCACTAGAGCTCCCGCCGGACGTGGCTTGACCAGCTGGATGCGCTACACCAGGAGGCATCGCCGAGTCATCGCTATTGCAACTCGTCGAACTTCCCGAGCTTCGTAGCGACCCTGATAATAATTTAAATACCAATATATTTAACCCGTTCGTTCGGAAAGTGACACATCTGTCACAGTTTACATTACGTGGCCAGTTCATTGCCGAGTTTTTCGTTTGGCGTGAGTTTGCACGTGTGTCGTTATTCGTTGGCTTTGCGACGTTCAATAAGGAACCGAACAACAGCTCCTAGATAGAATAGTGGGTAGAGTACGACACTTGCACCCAGCGACCCAGGTTCAATCCGTGGCTGGAATAAAAGTTTGTATAAGATTATGCAAAATAGGCTTTGGTTTTGGTAGGAAAGTAAACAACCCTCGCTCAAACTTGATTAATCACCCAATTTCAGCAGAACAAGTTATCATATTCATCCGATAACATTGGATCCTCCACAGAAGCGCTTGGTTTTGGTAGCAATACCTTAACGAAGGTTGACATTTAGACATGTATTTCTATTTGATTTAAATAAAGCCCAAACATTCTGAATTTCTTACATTACGTCAATTACTAGTGATTCAGTTTTATGATTCGGCTTTCGTGAAATCATTTGCATATATTCTCATGATTGCGTATCATGGTTTAACAAATATACAATTGCCATTTATCACGCAGTACAACCAGCATTAGCTCTGGCCTAAGCCTAAATCTGGAACTCCTAACTTAATACTAAGCTAAACTTTAGTTCTAATTATTCTTCATTGTGGTTTAGAAACTATGCTAGGGTATCGATTTCATGAGATTTTGGTTTCATGAAATTGCAGTACTGAAAAAATAAACTTGTACCATGACTAAAAAACCACTTCAGTATACGTTGTATCTAGCGTCGATTGTGTTAGAAGATAGTGTTATATTGTCTCACACGGACAGCTTTAAAAGAAAATAAATAAGAATCGGAAAGCAATGAAGCAAATACTCGAAGCCCTTATAGATGATGTCTAGCCATTTATACTGCAAGACAAATTTTTGTAATGACTCTGAAAATTCAGATAAAACTGGTAAATTCGTTCTGCAAAGTAAACGAAACAGAAGGCCAGTATTCCCTTTATTAGAAATACGACTTATATAGATTCGATATGTACACTGCCCAGTTATACACATTAGCAGATCTGACATATACGGCATTGCTATATACATTGGCGATAAGTACTACCAAAAGTATCCGATGTTTTATTCGGTCTCCTGAAACTATTCCAATGCGCTTCCAATCCGCAAGTAAGTGGTGATTATCAGTTTACAGTTTGCAAGAAAGCATTTCACATGTTAAACATCCGATTACTGCGAGGATATTTTACTTCACGGCATTTGTCTTCTCGCGAAACGTAATCGCACAATGGTACAGCCATCGTGACGCAAGTATCAGCTGGAACCGCATATACTGCAGAAGTAGAGGTCTGTAATAGCTGTGAGAAACAGTCAGAATTTAAGATTCTGGATATGGTCTTTCTGAGTCATGTCTGGCTTTGGATTTGCCGTTCTCGATGGAAACAAGCTCGGATCGACTCGGCACTTCATGAAACGTTTAATTTCCGTTCGACGCTTCGGATAGAAAGTAAGGGTTGTCACAGCTCTTACGATCCAAATAAAAAATTTGCTATTTTCAAATATTAGAGGTTCTAAGTGTGATATTAGATAATACAAGTACCGAGCACGTAGAAACTGAGCAATGTGTAAATACGAAGCAATCTTATGTCCTTGTTAGCTGTAGGATACCATAGTTTTTATGCTTACAAACTCACTGATAATTGCACTTGAAATGAGTGAACGGAAAGCAGATTATTAGTGTGATATTTGATAAGACGAGTACCAAGCGTGCAGAAGCTGTGCACTGCGCAAGCACCTAACGCCCAGCACACCGTTATCATGTTTCAATAGTTGTAGAACCAACGAAATTTGCATATGTTCAAATATGTTTCGAAGCTCAGCGATGTGCCTCGAACCATATAACATTAAGCAAAAGAAAGAATGCGTATATGTGTTGCCAAATAAATATATAAACAAACAAAAATAAATAATAAATAAATATATATAATCTTTAAAACATGGTCAACACATTCATTAGCGTGCAATAAGTTCTTTTATTGTGTGTATTTCATTTATATAAGTGTAATTTTGTTTGCACACTAAACATTGGAAATTGATTTAATATATAAAACTTACAGACTGAAGTTTATTTGTAATAATGCTCATTTATGAACACTACGGTTGCTTATTGGATGTCGGTGGTTTACAAGTAAAACGATTTCATTCACAAAACCAAGTTTTATTTCCTGGAAACAGGTGTTATAATTATTGTGCATATACAGAACGATTATATACATTCGTATTTATACGCACATTCACGTATACATGTTGCTAATCCTGGTAAAAAGCATTGAAAACAGGGCGGGTACTAATATACCACCTAATTGAAGGAAATAGTACCAAATAACGTGAGAACTATAAAACTTAATTAAATAAACCACATCAAGAAAGGTCATTAACGTGTGCTCCAAAATTATTTCAACTTGACAAAATATTATTTCTGAAATGCTTTTTACAACGGATTCTATCAAACCTAAAACATCAATGATATAAATTGTATCAATTTATTTGTATAAAAAATTTTCAAATATACTGTGGAATTCCACTTTCAAAAATGATGCAGAACTCCAAAACTCCAACCTTTATCGAAACAAGGGTTGACAGCGGTTGAAATATGAAATATATGATAAATCATAAATGTACACAGCTATAGGGAGATCCAAGCACGGCCAATACGATGTACCAGGAGGACTCAAACCGTACTTTTAGGTTGCAACACTCACGCGATAAAACTAGATCAAACTAGGTCTCTACCCAGTCGCTTTAAAGCAACGCTATGTATGCTAGACTACTGTGCCACTACAGTAGTACGTTAGGGTTTAAAATGCAAGGCGACGTTGTTTCCCGTGACGAAACAAGAAAATAAATTGTTTAGATTATTAAAATATTTGTTGTTTCTGGTACCAAACAATTCTGTTTCAAACGTGACGATTTTCGTATTATGTGAAGAAAATGCTTGAGTCTACAGTACAACTACTGTGCGATTACCAAAAGTGAAACAGGTATTTATATGCCAAAAAATTACAATTAAACTTGATGCTGCGCTAATATTACCGTTGTATTAACAACATCACTTCAGACTGATATACTAATCATTATCTCCAGAGTCTGCCTTTCTAGTGGTTAAGTATTCAGCAAATAACGCAGTGAGTACTTACTAAGTACAGGTAGTAGGTTAGCTGCACTAATTTGTATAAAACTCAGCTTATATATGCCTATATACATTTCTGATCGGATTGCAGATCGATTAAAGACTGGATTAACTACTGTCTCTGTCTATTCTATGGAAACAGTGACATACCCAGTAAAAAAGCTTGACGCAAAGCTTTCTGTGTTGAATTTAATTCACAATAGAATGAAATAAATGAGATCAAATTGCTGAGCCTAGCGTGAAAGAACATTGAAGATATTAGCAGATAGGCGAAATGATGATACCAGAAGCGTATATTTGCTAAATTCCAATGAACTATATGAGTAGGGTTTGCCGGTTTTAAATAGACACCATGATATATACTTATTGAACATCATCTTATACATCTTTACTCAGGGTGGCATACGCATATATGGGTTTGGTCCATTCGTTCTACCTATTGAAGCGGTACAGACGACTACAAAAGCTAGCGCTGGGATTTAGCCTGAAAAACGCTTTGGACTTGAAGATCACTGTTATACGTATTTATAACAGAAAAAGTTAACATATGTTATCTCGAAACACAAAATCTAAGAATATTAACAGATTAGAACCGAGCCAGAATATATTTTTTATGGTTTTCCAACCGATTTCTCTACAGTTGACTTTAGATTAATAATCATTATCAGATAGCTGCGATTATATTTTTCATGTTGCTCGGATTGAAGAGCGTAGAGTTTAATGGAAGGGATATATTAATATTTGCTTAACTGTATGTGCCATTCATCCATAATAGATAAACGTTAGCCATATTAGTCCTAACAAGTTAAACGTCAGAAATTAGTGAATTTTGCTTTCAAACATTATCAAGGAATGGCCCTTTAAATAGGACGAACAACGCGTTGAAAGACTGAAGCAAATTCCGATGCGGCCGTTCAACGGTGAAATTTATTGGCAAATTCATTATGGATACGAATCAACCCATCACCAAAAAAATAATTTAGAGCAATAGGTGTTGATAGATAATGAAGTACATTCAGTATAGTTAATAATAACAGCTCACAGTTCATAGTTGTTGTTATGAGATATGTTTGACGTTTTATGTTCTTGAGATTAAGTGATGCTTACTGTTTGTGTAAGCGGATTTGTTGGACGAAATATTTCCTATATTTAATTGCAGTAAAAATACGATATGTCGTATGCGCGAGTTACCACTGTTAATAGTTCTAGATAAGTTAGTTCCGACCCAAATTCATTGGTTTAAAAAATACAAATTAATTCCGCACAATCAAAGACTTCGAATCAGTTGGTAAAGCACATCCGTTTTAGCACCGTGTTGGCGAATATTTTATTGCTCGGCTGATTAATATTGTGCTAAACACAACACATATAAAACTATACAGTAATAATTCTTAAATAGGAACCGCATGCATTTGGTGTTGGCGAATTTATATTGCTTCGCCTGTTAACATAGAGCAAAAGCAAAGACTGGACCCAACGATGATTTAACCGTTCCTTCTGACCAGTACGTTTGCAAGATGCACCCACCACTTGATATCTCTGCTCAAGGTTCACGATGTTAAAATCGCTTCAGGTTTTACTGAATGGACTTTTTGAAAGAAGGAAATAAAATAATACAGAACAGGCAATTTTTCAATGACAACAATTATCCAGCATTGCAAGGAAATTTTATCAATATATTTGTTTAACTCATGAAGCAACGGCAAACGAACACACACCTACAGGCAATGTTTGGATGCTAACTAGATGCTGCGCCGAGACCGTTGGGGTTCAGCGCTGCTGCTTTTTGCTAGCCATATTTATATCAAGTGCAACGAATAAATAAT
>JASANE010002558.1:0-38162 GCA_030248225.1 Trileptium ribeirensis | reverse complement strand
AGCGAAGCGAGTCCTTTTGTGTGTAAAATTTTTCCAATTTCTCCTACGATAACCTTGTGTAATGGTAGCACTCAGAAACCTAGGACTTCAATTACTACACAAATAAAATAAGTACCTAACTTAATACGTATTACTAAATAAATAGTAGTACAGCAATAAAGTAATGAATTGTTTGAATTGACAAGGTGGATCTAAGGATCCAAATAATAAATTAATATTAATACTTGAACAAACTTTATGAACCACAAGGTGGATCCGTCGATCCGGCCTAAGCTTTGACTTAAGCTTAGCTCAACCTAGTCAATATATTTTATCGGAGCACCCCTGTGCTCTCAAGTAAACAAATTTTCGGAGCAGCCCGTTTGCTCTCAATAACCCAAGAAAATGTGGAGCAGCCCTCTGCTCTCAATAACCCAACAAAATGTAGAGCACCCCATGTGCTCTCAAAGACCCACTAGTAAATGGAGCACCCCCTGTGCTCTCAATAGTAAATTTTCGGAGCAGCCCGTCTGCTCTCAATAAACCCCAAATTTTTCTTAAGCTCGTAATCAGCGATAAGTCTTAGCTTTATGTAACTACTGCCTAGCTAGAACAGTGTTAGATAACAAGGTGCCGTATGGCTTGTAAGCTAAAAAATAAAATTTGAAATACACTTACTCTGAGATCTCCGATCGCGACTGGCTCGCTGATCGAAGAAGAACTCAGCTTAAATAACCCTAGAATCTAGGCTAGCAAAGCCTTGATAACGATGAATAGTTCTTGAAATTTAGAATACGCTGCACCTCAGCTCAAAAATTAAAGTTTTAGCCTTATACCGATCAACGATTTTTCTGGGAATTCGACATTTAAATTGTTTAATATATTGCATCATATTGCAAGACGTTATGAAACTTCTTTGAGTGTCTAATAAATCCGTGTAGCAGCGGCTAAAATAACCTGGATGTTCAGACCACACTTCAACAAAATTGATATTTAGCACAGCTATTCGCTGTCTTTTATTCTTTAAATAAAAATAATTCTACGCGAAATTTGTCGTGGAATGGTTTAATTGTGTAACACAAAGCTGCTGCAAGACTACTACAAAATGTGATATTTAAACCTGGTAATAGCGGCCTATGTTGTTGGAATATCATATAAAAATTGCCGGCATGCAGCAATTCCAAGAATTTTTATTAAATCTTTCGAGGGTTCTAAAAAATAATTTAAAAACTTCTTTGTAAACACAATGTAACAGTTCGAATAAATAAAAAACTAGAATTTTGTGTGCCACGACTACGTTTAAATGCAGGATGTCTTACAAAAAATAATAGTTGCATGACAAAAAATAGTTAGAAATATTATGCCACGATATATTTATATCTCAAGCTAGTATCCAGCATTTCCAAAAAAATAATAACAGGTCTTACAAAATTGCATTACTAGCCCTCCTACGGGCACCTTGTACTCAACCATAAAATCTTTATACTACAATCGCATAGCCGAGTGCAACTAAACCTTGTTATACTCGACGATAATAGCAATCGCCCTCTATATTTTGTTTATAATCTGTGAATAAATAGGGCTCTGGAGCAGCACGCATTATCTAATATCTTATGTAAAAAAAAACTAGTCGAGTGCTTTTTCGCAACAAAAACGTGTTACTATGTTTAGTTTTATTTTTGACCAACATCTTGAAAAACGTAATACACTACCACACACTTCGTTCGGAAAAGCAGGTTCCAGAATATGAAAAAAACGCGACATTCTGATTAAGGTTAAGCAATACTGATTCAGAAGATACGCTAAATTTATAATAGCCAACAAGGTAGCCAGCGGCTTGTCACACACGATGCCAGTCACTTTATTTGAAACAATCACTTCACATAAGTGTTAAACATATAATTTAGCAGTACAAGCTAAGAAAGATCTAACTTAAAGAACCTCCACTTTATACTACTATGTAATGCAACAGTTGTCATGAAAATTACAAATACACTTCGAGCCAGATATTTTTTTTCAAAATTCGTGGCCCTAAATCAGAACCATTGTAATAAATTATATCAATATAAACATTTTAAAGCTAGGTCTGCTACAATGTTTAGTGATTAAATTATCGACCAACGAACAATACGAGAATAAACACAACTTTATAATGGCATTTTCGTGATATATACACGTTCTCAAGTGTCTAATACACCGCCTGCAAAAATGCACACACTCTTGGCAAAATTTTCAGCGAATGCATAGCCCAGATATATAATGAATTTCCCGAAGACTAATAGGATTTATGTATTTTTTAGCTAACTTGTTTTTTATTTTTTACCCGTTATTAGCTTACATACATTGTAATAACGTTTGCACGATGGAACATTTAATAATCGCGGTTGGACTAATAACTGGTAAGTTGCTTTGCTATTTATGTTTTATATACGAAAGATTCGTATTGTATAACAGAGGTGTTCTAATGATGATCACGTAAACTTGGCTTAAATTTATTTTAGAAACAAAATGTCGCTTGCTCTGACTTCTCCAAACCGTAAAGTCAAATATAAATACGTGGATCATAACTACAGGGTCCTCAGTTCGGAATTGGGGGAATTGACCTTACCTAGGTAGTTGATTTTCTCAGCTGATCTTTGACGTCCGCACAGTTGAACTGGGAAAACCATAAAATACTGTAATGGTTTAACGATAGACTACAATTACGGATGCTAGTGAAAAATTGTAACAATTCTTAGCCTCATAATGAAAAAATTAGGAATTTTTAGTCTAAATATGGAAAATTCGCGCATTTTAATTGAACCCCGAGAAAAGTTTGCTTATTTCTAGATACACAGAAAAGTACTTGGTGAGGCCAAAATCTGCCTTAGATCCGAAAAAAACAGGTCAAAGGGGCTCGGGTCGGGCTCTGAAGGCGCCCAAAAATCACACTCCTTAATAATGTAACTCGACAACCGGTGTAGATAAAGTCAAATTGGGCTCATTTGGTAGGATAAATAAGTCTCCGTAAATCCATATATTGTGCTTTGCTACGCGGTTGTCTATGAGGATGCAGGTTCAAAATGGGTGAAACCAGGTTCAAAAATGGGTTCATAAAATCCGGAATACACGAAAATTGTAAAATCTCCGCAACCGCTATAGCTATGTAGGTGTGTTTGGTCTCATTCTTTTAAGCAAGTCATGGTGCACTTTCATTGAGCTGCAAACGATGTGGTGTTCTTTTTAGTACTTACAATGCAAGGTCAAAAAGGATTTATGTGTGCCCACGGACTCAAAATACATGAAAATGGCAATATCTCTTCAACCGCTCGAGCTATGTTGGTTTTTTGTGTCGTTTTTAGACAAATTCATCCCCTGTGTATTTGAGAGTTGCGAGCACAATAATCGGCATAACTTCTCATCAACTATTTCAGCAATGTTGCTGATATTCGGTGGTTCATTTTATAATTTAATGCTCAATCTAGCTATGTATATCTCTCTAAATCACAGATTCAGTACTCAAAATTCACCACCGTGGCGATAAGACAAGTTACTAGGATTCAGTGTGACGTGGTCGATCAAAGAGTAACGTATTTTTAAGGCTTAAGTGGCTGAGTCGGGTTTTCACTGAGAATAAATGCATTGATTTCTGACTCAGTGTCGTAGATCGAAAAAATTGTTTAAGTGGCTAAGAAACATTATTTGACTGTTTGCGAACTAATTATTTCCTTCTATTATACTGCACTACTATTATATTGGCACTACTACGCCGTATCGTGGCCGACTGATTGTATACGTAATCGCTGGTGCCCTCAAAGTAGGCCAATGCTCGAAAGTAATTTTATGAATCATTTTTCTTCCATGTGGTAAAAGCATCGCTATGAAGTAGTAGTGCGAACTTATCCCTCAGTGATGGGCAGATATCATCAGTTTGGCGTAAAAACTTTAGAAGATTCCTGTACTAAGCTTTTCCAAAATTTATGCAACTGCTGTTACAGAATTGTTTTTATAATATATTAGTTTAGAGCGATTCCTGCGACTGCCGTGAGTTTACGTCTGGATATATCAGCCGATATGTGCCAAAAGTGTGACAGGAAAAAAATTTTATTAACATGGTATGTTATTTTCATTAAATTCATTCAATTTTCATTGAATTAACAAATTCTCGTAACAAACATTAGGTGTAATGTTTCGTTTTTGCGTCCTTACATAATAATAATGTTGCATATAAATGAAGAATTACTATTTAGCTCAAACCTCATTGTTATTCTGTTTCGATGTTGAATAATTGAAACGGAGCGAGCGGAGTTTCCACTGAGGGAGCTAGATGGAAAAATCATGAAAATGTCTTTTTTTGTCTGTTTCGGTCATTCATAACTCATCTTCGGATGGATGGAGTTCGGTTACTTTTTTTATTCCATAGCAAAAGTTACGAGGATGTGTCATTCACTTGAAAGCGAACTGATCGGACTTCATCTTCAGAGTCAAAATGGCACAAAATTTTTAAGTTTTCTTTGTCAAACCGGACCATACCCGTACCATTGTTTCGCAGACCAATATCTCGCGACACAGGCTTCGCATTGAAAAATGAAGACCACCAATCAGGATCAGATCTACAACTTTGCTGACCACGACTTGTTCATGGCACGCTGTGGCGCCGATTATTGTTTGTCGAATCTTTGTCAGAAATAGTGACTTTTAATTTTCGGCATGTTATTTCGTGTTTTTACTTTACAATGACTGCCCATTAGGTTATCAAGCACGCTGGATACGATTTTTTGTTCTCTATAATGACTATATTATACCTTTTTGGGTTGCAAGGGTTTTATGGTCGACGAACCCTATTTCCAAAATGTAGTGTGTTTTCATTTGTCTGATCATGTATTGCGTGTAGAGCATCAAGACTGGTTTATATAATGCAGGTATTTCTTAAGGCTGAATACAATGATTTGGCTATCTTGATTTCAGCGTGCATATTTCAAGCCTTTTCATGGATTTTCAATTACTTTTGGGTCAATAAACCCCATCTCCAGAACATACTCTGTTTTCTGTTATTTGTTACGTAGTGCGTACAGGTTACCATGAATTACCTATACATGTTTTCCAGTATGCTGAATACTATGGTTTGGTAATCTAAACTCTAGTACGAATATATCTTATGCTTTTTCAGACATTTTCATTGGTTCTGGGTCAACGAACCCAATTTTCAGAAAACATTATGTGTTTAGTTGGTTGGTACATGGCATCAAACAGATTATATAAAGGTTTTTCGGTATGCTGAAAACAATGATTTTGTCATGTATGTCATAAATCACATTTCATGCGTTTTCATAGCTTTAGGGCCAAGGAACAAGGTTTCGCGAATATATTCAGTCTTCAGTTGTTTGCTTACGCATTGTGTACATGTTATCAAGGATTGTCTATAGGTTCCCTGGTAGGCTGAACACGATGGTTTGTTTATCTAGAGACCAGCACAAATACTTGATGTGTAGTCATTTTTTAATGAGTTTGAAGTCGACGAGGTTTACGATGGTATATACATCAAACGCAGCCAAACAACATGTTAACCTAAAAATGAAGCCACGCTCGCTCCGTTTCAGCCTCTTTTGCGAGTTACAAGTTTATTGTTCTCAGGATAATAATGAAATCGATATTTCAATAACATTACGCGCTTTCGGTGTTGCACGCTTGTGATCTGGATAGAACTATATCGTGGCTGTGCATAAAGTCATCACAAAACAGTACTCCGCTAAAGACTCCTACCACATGCGAGCTACAAGTTTATTGTTCTCAGGATAATAATGAAATCGATATTTCAATAACATTATGCGCTTTCGGTGTTGCACGCTTGTGATCTGGGTAGAACTATATCGTGGCTGTGCATAAAGTCATCACAAAACAGTACTCCGCTAAAGACTCCTACCACATGCGAGCTACAAGTTTATTGTTCTCAGGATAATAATGAAATCGATATTTCAATAACATTATGCGCTTTCGGTGTTGCACGCTTGTGATCTGGATAGAACTATATCGTGGCTGTGCATAAAGTCATCACAAAACAGTACTCCGCTAAAGACTCCTACCACATGCGAGCTACAAGTTTATTGTTCTCAGGATAATAATGAAATCGATATTTCAATAACATTATGCGCTTTCGGTGTTGCACGCTTGTGATCTGGATAGAACTATATCGTGGCTGTGCATAAAGTCATCACAAAACAGTACTCCGCTAAAGACTCCTACCACATGCGAGTTACAAGTTTATTGTTCTCAGGATAATAATGAAATCGATATTTCAATAACATTATGCGCTTTCGGTGTTGCACGCTTGTGATCTGGATAGAACTATATCGTGGCTGTGCATAAAGTCATCACAAAACAGTACTCCGCTAAAGACTCCTACCACATTGTGATAAAGCGAATTGTTAGGAATTAGATGGTTCATTTTTAAGTTTGTATGTCCGTTTGAAGCTTTCGCTATTTTACGTTTAGGTACGGACGGGTTTATTCCAAATATCCACTGCCAATTCTTACCGTGGTGGGAGGCATTTGTCTTGCATTGTCGGCATGGGGGATCTTCGGAACAGAGTTTCCATCGTTTTCTGATCCAACTGAGGTAACTATTTTAGAAATAACTATAAAATTAGTCGCCGGCGAGCCTTGTTGTGTTTAACAGTAATTACTGGTTTTTTAACGTGATCGTAAATTTACTATTAAACGAGAACGACCGAAGCGAGCGGATTTTGCTCTGAGGGTCCTAAAGCGAACATTGTAAATACTTTTTTTGGTGCAACTCATATCTCATTTTCGGATGGCGGGATTTCGATAATTTTTTGAAAGCAAAAATGATGATGATGCGCCCGTTAGTAACAGCTTTGTCTGACCCCATATTCCGTGGAAAAATGGCGGAAAACTGGTTTCGAAAAATTCCGTGCCAAATCTGATCATGCTGGTATATGTGTTTCGAAGTCTATATCTCGCGACAGAGGCGTCATACCGAAAATCCTGTTTAACACTTTTTAACGCTTTTTTAAAATTTTTTACATGGGACCGGTTTTTGGACCGCTGTTGGTTTGAACCCGAATATGGTGTGTCGATTCTTTTCCACAAATATCAATTTTTCAAATTTTGACATTTTATTGTGTGTTTTTGCCTTCAACCAAGAGTTTTAGGTTATCAAGCACGCTGAATACTGTGATTTTGTACGAATTTGTTTGCTACGTCCTGATTTGCAAATTGACCAATGCTTCACTTGTCATCGGCTGGTTGGATTGCTGTTTCAGCATACCGTTTGTATCTTATATAAAATCGGCAATTGTAGCTATGTTTCTCGTAGCCGCGACGGGTTGAATTTCATTTTGAGTGAGAAAGCCGACAACTGGTGATCAGCAAAATCATGAACCTAAGGTAGAGTGGAAAAACAGCTATTAACTTTGAGCCAAACGTGATTTGTGTGGTTGCTGTAAGTCGTTAACACCGATAGAATACTAATACTACTATCCATTATTGTATGCTGCAGCATCGCACCCTTACCTTTCTACAAAGAGGGAGGGGACCGCAAGGATTTCGGTGGTTACTCTCAGACCATGCTTACCCCGCAGCAGACGCCACCTAGCACATTCAGGTATTTTGAAGTAACATTGAAAATAGTCAAACTAACAGCAAACGATTGAAACAAAACTCATTATTTATTTCGATTTTGTGTAAACTTTTTAGTAAAACGGAGCGCGTCCTGCTTAAATACGCATTTTCAGAAAATAAACAAAAAATTTTAGCAAAGAAAAAAGGTTTTATAACACCATAAAATGTAATTGTAAATTTTCCAATTAACCACGGGCGGGGGGTTTCCTTAGCTAACCTAGGGGGAAATTTCCTCCGGGCCGGAGCTGGAAATCACACAGGTCTAATACCTTGGGTACTATATTGGTGCTGTGAAGATGCCATGCACCGATAATAATGTTTTATGTTAAATTTTGCCTGGTCACAACGCACCACAATCGCGACAGCCGCAGCGGTTTTTTAAGTAGAAGAGTTTACAGCATTGTTTGATTTTTCGTCGTCCAAGATTTTAGCTTTCGCTCATCATATTCCTAATTGAATTGGATGCGTAGTTCGAAATTAGGCTGACTATATTCGACAATTTTGAGGAGCTTTTGCAGTTTACGCTGTGTTTCTGGAAGCGGAAAATTCTATATTGTCTGTAGTATTGTTTTTGTGGATTCCTCTCATTGCTGATCTAGTTCTACGTTTTCTTCGAGATCTACATCTCTACAGCTGATACCATGTTCGGACAAACGTTCGACCAGCGTAATATCAATAGTTTGGTCCTGTTCAGTTTGTCGCCGTTTTATGCAAAACACAAATCGAGTCTGTGAACCATGATTTTAGTATACATTTGCCTTGGAATGTTGGTGAGGCGTTGCGCAGATCAAACGACTTCCAAACTCATTCGAACAAATCATGTTGCGATTCTTGCTTATCGCGGGACAGCAATTTCATGAAATACTTTAAAGACAATTTCGGAGTGTCTTCCCGTATATATAGGCTTGTGCTGAAAGTAGCGTACTTATGAAATATATAAGAATGTTCTGGAATAGCGACACCGCTAGATTTTGGTTACTCAACGTCTGGTATTTTTGGGGTAAATAATGGCTCATTAGCACAGTTTCATAAAAGTGCACACCAAAATTGAAAAATGCACAGCTCTGGTTTAGGCAATTATTAATTGTAACTGGTGAACGAGAATAAAGTAATTCAACATTAGTTACCAGCTGAATTTAGGTCTCAAGCGTCTGCATTGGTATGGCACGAGTGTTTTTACCTTGTCGATTTCAGTTCTGCGGCGTCGTAGGAACAAGAATGTGCTGGGATCGTATGTCCTGTTCTCGCAGGGCAATGCGGAAGAGAAAGGTGACTTCCACTTTCAGGGATCACGTAATGGAGAAACTGGGCGATGCTGTGGTCGCTGCGCAGCGTTTCCCATTCCTGCGCAGGTGGCCAACTTAACGGGACTATTACGCCGGGGTTAGCATTTTCTTTTCTGAGGGCTTGGATCTAAGTCAGTTTGAACTTGCAGAAATTTTGATTCGGTTCAATAGTGGTGTCATGAAATTTAGTGCGAGGGCTTCAACCTTATCAAATTTGGGCGTGTGAAATCCGCGACCGCCCTGTGTATTCGTATCCGTCTTTCGAAACTGCTTTGACGGAGGTGAGATACTACTACGCCGACTATTAACTGCAACTTTTTAATTAAATTGTCGTCTGCGTTTTAGGGTTTTGTAACACAGGGAACTTCAATCAGGAACCGGATGACGACGTATCGCTATTTGGAAGAATCTGTTATTCGAGGCGATATGTTCTATCGGTTTCCTCAAGACGAAGAGGAGAGATTGTACGTATTTCTGAGTATAATATTGCCACGTTTACAGGAAATGAGTAAATAGTTCCAAACGAACGAATATCGAACAAAAATCAACGTGCCATCGGGCTCATCTAGACCAGGCTGTCCACTGATTTGAAACAAAACATATTAATTTATAGGCTGACTAAAGCTTATTTCTAACAAATACTATAGTGATTAGATTAGAGTTGGTGATTTTTCGTTAAATATTTGTGAAAATATGTTTTGTCTGTCTCTTATTTATGGATATTTCTCGAACCGTTTTGACGCGTACCTAAATTAATAGCAGATGTACACTGTTTTGTGTTCAATAATTTGGCCAAAGAGGTCCCGCTATTCTTGAGTTATTTATATTCCATAGATATCCAATTAAATATTAGGGTCCATTTGTTGAGCGCTACCACTAAGGTATATAATTATGGAGAGAACATTCGTAATTATGAGCCAACGTTTAATAAATACACGCCAAAAGCCGAATTTTCATAATTTTGAGTTTCTTGTTTGTTCTGCATAATGGTAACGTCTGGGATTATTGAACACGTTAAGTATATATAACTTTTGGTATTTTACAGTGGGCATGTTGTTACAGTTTGGAGAGGTACCAGCAGGTTATAGAAAATGGCGAAGAAATGATTATATTTGAGCATTTTTGAATTAAGTTTTCCGTAAAAAGGTTACGATGGTGCTATAGGTTTTCGTGGTTGCTGAATATGATGAAACCGTTAGTGTTTGAGTTGACTGCGCTCAGAAGGCGTCTGCAAGCTGTCTGCAACTGAAAACCTATCCTAAAATCCACGTTATGTCATAAAAGTCCTGATAGATAAATTTCTAAGGCTTTAGTCTTTTTGTCAAAGCAATAACGACGACAAGCTTTATATATTTTGATTTTGCTATATATGCTGAAAAAATTGACGTATTGCGGTTGTCACATTGTTAGTCTATTATTATCGGCGTGGGTTCCAAAAAGGACTCACGAAAATAAATTGTTACAAATAAGGCCATTACACATTACAAAAATAGCAGCTTAGGGCGGTAAATTTCGGGACAATATACTCCCTGACTTTCACTTAGGCTAAGGCCAGTCCCGTTAGGCTTGAAACGTTTTTCTAAAGCTGAAATCTGATATTTCTAGGAATATTATGAGTAGATTATTTGGCAAATTTATAAATTTTAGAAGATTGTGCGGAATTTCCACATTTGCACAAATTTATCCTCCCTTACCGCACCTCCTCCTCCTACTTCGGAGCCATCTACTGTCGTAAGCCGCGGACCTAGGGCGCCTTCTATGGTCTTGGTTTTATGTAATATGGGAAGCTTAGGGTACCTGTAACGGTATAACTTGTTTGCACTCATTAATTTACTACAGAGGAGTTCTCTGCGCGAGCGGCTGGCTACATTACGTATTCCTAATATATTGCCTAAAGTTATAATTTATTATTTACCAGGAAATCAGTCGTCGGAAATCAGCGCCATTCGAATCGAAAACGAAGCTTGATCTCACATTATTATTTTGCTCAACAACAACAAAATCAACAACACCAGCAAAGCACAATCCGCAATGGACGTCGTGACGATAGTCCCAAAAATGCATCAAACTTGGCGTTTTGCAATCGCGCAGTTCTGAGTGAGTACGGTTTTGTAATTATAATAAGTACCTGGCGATATATTAAGCTCTACCACCACATCCTTTAGTGTCGATTGGTTCCATCGCCTGCGCAACGGGTTCGACTGTACCATGATTTCAGCGCGTTCATATTAAGCTCTGAACAACATAAAATATTTTCTTGCATTATTTATCCAATATGTCTCCACGAGAATCAACTGTTTTCACCAATATCTTTCTTTTATGTTCCTTATTAATGCTCAGCAATGGCTATAGTTACAATAAGCTGACTCCGGTGCAAACTTCGGACGAACCTATAAACTCAGTGATGGCTCTGTACAAATAGTGTCTCAATACCTTAACATTTCCCGTTTCAATTTTCACTATAAACTATTAAGACAGCAAAGTGCAGACGTGGCCCGCTCATATATTAATATTTTTGTACGAATTAAGTTGTATGTGCTGGGTGGAGTGCCAAATTGTCGACGTCACCTAAACTGTTGTGATTTCAGTTTATTAATTGTAAACCTCAAACTACCGAAATCATAGCTGGTGGCATGATGTGGAGTGTTCTCCAGTTTGGAAATGCGGAAAATGAAAATACTTGGTGGCGATTATACCGGTTCAATTGGGGAACATAAAGTACTGTACCCGTCAGCAAACGTCAAAAAGGGTAATTTAGCAATTGATTGCAATCGTGCTAGCAGAACAATGAACAAGAACAACTTTATAAATTTTTAGTCGCGCAATTGAAAATTTGAGAATTTTTTGCCGAAATATGGAAAAATTAGCATATTTTTATCTCATCCATGAAACATTTGGTAATTTTTGATCCCCCAGAAAAGTAGTTAGAGGCGTGAACTAGGGAAAGCAGAAATTATCTTCGGGTAACATGAAGCACGTTGAAATAAATTGGACACACTCCACTATTTATAGAAGCCAGATAAAAACATCCGACTTAAAAATTACATTGAAACTGCAAGTCTCGGTAAGTTGGATAAGGGTTTAATGTAGCATAACTCATAGTTGGAATAATGCGGGAACGATAAATCCTTGAAGAGGCAATCTTTGGGTTGATTCTGGAATTCAGTGCGATCGTAGCAGAAATCTTGGCAAATCCTAACAGTTGAGTCAAGTGTTGTGGAAATTGGCTGGTTTCTATGGCTAAATATACAACGAGCATGTTAACTTTTTTCAAAATCTTTCTCATTTTTTTTACCTTATTTTGGCGTTCTGAAGTGGCTGGAAATTAGCTACCTGATGGAATCATAGCCAAAGTTTATAATATATAGCGCAGCAAAACGACTGGCTCCAAATTTAGCCAATTTTTGCTCGCATAAAAATGTAAGGACCATAATTCGAATATTTTTAGCAGAACAAGTTACACAAGCTATTTTTGTAGGGAAAGAAGGTACCTTCGGGACGGCTGAAATGGGCGAAGCTAAAACAAACTTCGGGAGCTGCTGAGGGAGGCCTGATTTCATGTAAACCCTTCCTTCTGGTGGTCAATAATATTTCCACGACAACGGCAGATATAGCGGAACTTCATTTAGGTAACAATGCCGGGACGTCCTGAAAACAGGCTTAGGCATGATGTGGCAAATAATATTGTCCAAAATCCGGGGAAACTTTATCCCTTAGAGTCGAGGATGGCCTATAATAGAAGATCGTTTATGAGATCCTTGTTGCTTTCTGTATGCTGAACGAATTAATTTTGGAAAGGTTGATGGCTGAAAAAGTTTTATAAGGTATAAGTAAGTTCGCCGAAAACATTCTAACGGTGATTAAACAAGATTAAATTGAGCTCATACAAAACGGAATGTGTCAAGGATGAACAGTAATTTGTACTGTTGTCATTATGTTTAAAATTCAATCATATAATTAAGTTGTAACGTGCTTTAAAAACATAAATTTTGCTTGTTTTCTCGGAAACCGTGCCGCTTTGACACAGGCGAGAAAAGGACCGAACGTTCGTTCAGTGGGTGTCTGCACACTGAAGGTCTTCTGAAGGGTAAAATTGTTGACCAGTATTTTGAGCACAACTTGTGTAAAGCGTTTTAGTTTCAAAATCTTTTATTTGTGTCTTGATACCCTGAACTACTACCCTTATAATGTGTCTTTAGTTGTGTAGAGAACAAAAATATCCTGTACTTTGTACCAAAATGCCTCTAGACAACCACAAACAAGTCTGGAATAAATTTGGAAAAACGCCGAAATGGGAAGTTTCTACATTGGCTGAACTATAAATTAGGGCACCCTGCACACAGATCTTCTTACATTCCGCAGACAACTAACATTCATTCTTTCCGGATGGGTTTTCGGGCGTGTTGACATTACTTCAGATCCGATGTGCTTTGCACGCGTACTGCGTATAGAGGTAATATGTACAGTCACGGTCAGAATTACGTGAAAAATAATAAATCGAAATTGATCGATTTCGATTATACAAAATTTCGATCATTTTCGATATCGGCGCAGTTAGATATATTTCAAAATTATGAAATTTCTATGATTTTTGATTAAACGAAATTTCGACCGATTTCGATGGTTTTCGAATGCACAATTCTTTAGCTGTGTCCGTATCGAATTCGATATTGACCGGCCATCATACGGATGAGCCCTATACGAGAGTATTACCGCTTCAACTCTAGTATATTATGTCATGATGATATACTAACGCCTCTTTGTTATTACTACTCTGGCTAGCCCAAACCTCGGAAATTATAGCCGCCCCCCCCGGCTCACCGGCCGGAGGTGCCGGATTTTGCCGGGGGTTGATGCCTATACGGCTGCCGGCTATACGTCACAACACACATTTTATGCTTTGTGCCGGGGGTACCCGAATTTTTGCCGGGTCCTTCCCCCGCCCCCACTTTGGACTAGCCACCACTACTATGTGAACACGGTTTAGTAGTTGTAAGTCTGTGCTATGTAACTAACAATTGTTAACGAGCTCTAATAGAAACAGCTGCTGAGTTTGGACTGAATTAACATCAAAAGAGAATTAAAGATCATTTTTACCATCAAACTTGGCGCGAACAAACTCAGAACAGGCCTCGAAGAAATTTAAAAAACCGAAGGATTTTGAACAGAGTTTGAAATTGCTTTGAAGGAATGTCGAGTGAACGAACAGCAACTCATTACCGCTGACTAAGTACAATTGTTAGTCATCACTTAATTGTAGGCGAGCAATTTCCGTATTTGGCACGTCTTGTTTTCAAAGCCGACCATATCATGCACCCGGCGTTGTTGCTTTGGCTGGACGCTTTCGAGCGGCGCTTTATCGAATACGTCGTCAGTCATTCCGTTCTCGACATAGGTAATTTATATTAATTTTTGTGGTCTCCAATTCAGGGTGTCTACGACAGGAATCAAATTTCAACCGGGAAAAATCGGAAATTTGTCTGAAATGCCGTTTGAACATTGATGAATTATTGTTGAGTGAAATTATTACATATTTCATGGCCCTTTACAGCAGCGCGTGCGATGCAGCTCTGTACTAAACTGGGTTGTGGGCAAGGGTTTAACCGTATTTTGCAGTATCTGCCGGCTCACTGTACTGGCTTCGATACCTTTGGGATTGCGTTTCCTTGCAATTTGTTTTTTCAAAGTTAGACAATGTTTTGATACGAATTTATTTCTTAATATTTTCATAATACGCGAGTAAACTTAAGGTGACCCCACCAGCCATCCAATTTTGTAATTTCGCCTAGAATTGTTAAGGAACGATTTTTTCCGGTTACAAAATATTATGTATCGAAAAATGAGCTGCTTAACTCTTTATCAATGAACTTACAAATTGACGTAGTATTTTTGATCTGTAAAGATTATAATATACTAGTGAGTTGGTTATTTTTTGATGTTCATAGAGTGACTGTCGCGTTTAGTGCGAGCGAATATCGAGTCAGTAGCTAGCGAACAGCTGTCATTTCTGCTGTTGTATTTTAAGGTGCACATTGTATTCGCAATAAGCGCAACAAATGTTGTCGGCCTTGGCATCTCGGCTCGGTTGCTGCAAATTTGGACGGGAGTAAACCAGACCGAACCGGGTACGTTTTAGATTAAAGGATTTATTATGATGTCAGTACCGATAAAAACCTGCAAGTCTGTCCGTAGTCTCAATGGCATCATTGTTAGCAATGTGGATGTTATCGTTTGCTCCGTTCCACGCAGACATGCGAGATAATAGTTTTACTTAAGATTTTGTCATGAATACTCGAAATATATATCGGCGCTAGTATTGAGGTTTGCTCTTATCATTTTTGTTGTCACATCAAATTAGTTCGGTTGCTCTGGAGTTGGCTTAGGAAGCCAAAATTTACCTAGATGGCGTGAACTGGAGGAACCGCCGAAATCCTGGTGAAGATCGAAAATCTTTGCGGATCCTTTTGCGGGGAGACCAGTAATTGAAACGGAGCGAGCACAGTTTCCTCATTTAGCGCATAATTGCCAAAAATTCTTATTTTGTACGACTGTTCGTCATAAACCCTTCACCAGATTGACGGATTTTCTCAATTTTTTTGTTCGCTGCATATTACCTTTAGTCCGCTTCAAGTTCGAAAGTCTTTAATACATTACTAACTAAAGTAGATTTTATAAATTCTTGACTATACGATAGCAACTTATAGTAGATAAGCGGTGGTACCTGTGCCATATCAGACTACTTATGTTTCTTCTAGTAAATACAAATTTATAAATATATATCATCACTTTGCTAGTAAACTCAAAATTGTACGCATTTTTACAACTATTCAATCAGGGTGATATACCATCTTCTAAATTACGACAGAAATATATAGGCAGGCAGATATAAGTGTTGAAATTTTAACCCCTTTCTGTCATACATTATTCACTTCCTTATGCGAATTATTTACTTTTTGTGGCAGTGCTCTGTGAACGCTAGTAGGTATGCGGTGCGGCAGACTTTTAATGAATCCTGATTCTCGAATCGTATAAACGCGTTTCAGAACCAGAACATTGCAGTAAATGTAAAGTCTCGTATGTACTATAGGAACTGAATAAATTTGTTTTGTATTGTATAATGAAATGTGTACCTAGTTTTGTATTTACGGTGCTTACTTAATTTTCTACAGAAATTCTTCAAAAAATTTGAGGTTTTTTAGGTTTTTGCCATTTGAGGTCATCCTACATTTTAGGTTGTACAGTAATCGATGTAGCTTACCGCTGCTGGCTTGCAATTTGCCCGTGAGAAAATTTGTATTGTGAAATTTTATAGTTTGTTTTATTGTTCGCTCGCTTCTCGCATGCTTGTAAGGCGACAGTAAACTATGGCGAGTACTGTAACTTGCCAAAGTCTTCGAATTGAAAACGAAAAAATTTCAAAATGAAACCATCAAAATTTTGAATTCCATTTTTGCAAGTTTTTTGTGTATTTTGTTTCCTGTATCGTTTTCTCTCATTTAGGTGTATCATATATCAATTGTAGTCCTTTCAATCTATAAATGATTCAGAGATTGATTTGTGGGTGAACAGTATCTTTTGTACAACACAAGAGGCTATACGTGGATATAGTGCTTGTCCCAACACAGTGTTCGGTTCGTTGTAATTAGTAGTTTCAGCATCCCTGCGCTACCTGGAAATCCCGGAAAATTGTTATTTCTGTTCGAAAACATGGAATCCCAAGAAAACTAACTTTTTCTTATGTCTTATGCCTATTTCTTATATAATCGTAATATTCTTATGTCATTTAAATTATTTCCAGGATTCGCCCTGAACTAACCTTGTTTAGTGCTTTTGTTAAGCTAGGAAATTAGTGCTTTTGTTACGCTTTTGTTTTTAAGTAGGAACGCTCGGGTCTGGCGAGCTCTTGCCACACCCGGTCCGCGAATAAGTAGGACGGTACTACGCCCCGATATGTATAAGCCCAACCCTACCCCGTGTGGTAGGACCGCGAAATTCATCGCGATTTTTGATAGAAAAGTTTGGCCGCGACGGAAACCCGTCACGACCGTCCTCACAAGTGAGGACCACAAAAAATTATGTCTGTTCGCCCTATAGCGAACAGCAAACGAGCAAATTTCCTGAAAATATTAGTAAGAAAGGTGAAATATTACTTTACCAGTGTTCATTATCAGAAAGTACACTGGTAAACTGTAGTAACAAAAATTTCATCAGCTACCAGCGTTTATTTTCGCTGGCTAAGTTGGCTGATAAAACTAAAAGAGAAAACTATGAAAATTCGGACTTAAATGTAGCGCTTCCGGCCCATAACTCTGGAACCGTTGAGAATTCGAGAATTAAGGACTCAACATTTCTGATAGAGAATTTTACGGCCTTTAAAATGAGACCGGTCCCGTGGATATCCGAGCGGGATCCACGGACATCTTAGTAAATAACCGTATACGTATAGCAGATAAAACGCATTTAATTAAATAATTTAACGAATAATTAATACCAAGATATACAAATGGCATCTTTAGATCCCCTGAAACCGAGGCTTTTATTTGACCGGACCCGCTGTGCCCTCTTTTGGGTAACCCTTCCCATGAAAATCGTAGAAATCATGCCCCGATGGGCGTGTAACCCCTCATTAGATTCCCCTTGTCAAATCCGACAGGAATATATATCTAACGTGCCACAAAACTGTAACCCGCATCCGCACAAGCCGCATGAAACACTCTAATCTTTTATAAAATTATGGACGGGCTCGCCCTAGAGCCCACCTTCCCCTTTTGTCGTCCGAAAATGGACCTGTTACATATCAAAATACTCGGACGGACATACTGAGTCCGAATCCGAGCCGTTTTTGGCAAGTTGGTCATTAGCGAGGGAAAGCAACCCTTTTTTCACGCATTTTTCCTTTCATTGTTTACACAAGCCGCGTCTATTCTAACCCCGATCCCCAAATATATAAAGTATATATGTTTATATATAAGTTTATGTAAAATAAATACAAAAATAACATAACAAATAAAATACATATTAAACTAAAAGTTTAAATTTTCATACAGCTGGATGTGGACGTCCATCGTTTGTATTTATTACTTCTTATAAACACCTGGTTAAAATCTGTATAAATATCTATTGAGCAAACAAGCTTGGATGTGAAATTTTATAAAATTTATATGAAGTTTATATCGAGTTTATATAAAGTTTGTAGTTACTGGAAATTTTGAGAAACTTCATATCAGTAAAGCAAACAAGTTTAATATAAACTTTATATCAAACTTAGAGTTTTATATCGAAGTTATTATCTTTGAAGTTTATATCGAGTTTATATAAAGTTTGTAGTTACTGGAAATTTTGAGAAACTTCATATCAGTAAAGCAAACAAGTTTAATATAAACTTTATATCAAACTTAGAGTTTTATATCGAAGTTATTCGGCCCGACCACCAAAATCTGAGATCTTAAGTCAATATTATTGCCTTCTCAAGTAAGCTTAATACAAATGTTATACTAAAGTGAGTAGTTTAATATAAAGTTGATACTTAGCTTATATAGAAAAATAATTTGAAAATTTGAATTATATATAAAGTAATCTAAAAGCCGTATTAAGGATAGGCTTTTAGTTTACTTGTAAAGTAACGGTCACTTGAGGACCGAGAATAAACTAAAGGACGCGCTATGGATTCCATAGAGAATCCACTTTGTTATATTTATAGTTTAAACTACGAGCTTTCTAGAAAGCTTAGCTTAATTTATAAAAGTTTAGTATAAATTTTATATAAAATGGCAATAAATCATGTAAATTGCCCATTGAAATGGTTCAAAATTAGAAGAATTCGAAGCTGATAACAAAGTTTGCTTTTAAGCTTAGAATTTGGTTGTCAAATCGTCCGAAAGTGCTGATCGAGCACTTTTAGCAAAAGTTTATAAAATTTTAACGACCCAATAAATCAAAAATTTAATTGCTAAAATTAAGGTATTTAAGCGGAATTGCTCTAGGTCTCGAGCGTTCAGTCTGACTTCGGCAGCGCAGAGTACGGCCGGTTTGTAGACCGGCTCCGTCGCTCTTCAGTACTTATGGTTTTACTTTACTGACTATTTCTTGCTCATTGGCTTTTTGTTTTGATTTTGCGAGTGGATGGAGAAGCCATGGACGTCGACCGATCGGACTCGAATATGTAAGTGTTGACAGGGAGGTGTTGTAGAGTAATTCAATGTTTTTGACGATAGGTTAGAGAGACCCGAAGCTTGATAGATAGCTCGTAGGATTGAATACCGTTTCGATGAACACTAGTGTATAACAATTAGCCTCCCCTGTCCATACTTTTGTTTACATGATAGTCTTGCCCGTCCTAGCTCGTCCCGCAGATCTATTGCCATGATTAGACCACCCACACAATTTTATTAAATAGTCGAAGTCATGCTAAACATGCCTCGATCGTTGAGTTAAAGCATAAATGCGTCACGCGCGTATCGACCTATTTTTACATGTTTCCAAGAGCCGAGTTACTATTTCTGAGCCGACCGAGGTTAAATAAAAACAATTCTCCAAATGAGTACCTGGAATAAAACGTCGTACCATCCTTGGCTATGTTTTTATTTTCGAGTTGTGATAGGTGCTTTTATTCGCAATTGGGGCAATGAATTGAGTGAGCGCCGAGCTGCTCGTACACACGTATTGTTGGGCAGATTATTCGTTCCAAGACAGGATTTCTTTTACGAGATTTAATTCGGATATTAATAGTAATCTACACTCCTAAATTGGGCCTAGAATTTAAATTAACCCGTAGCCGGATTCCCTAATTTAATACCCTGAGCGTGAAACAGCTCACTCTGACAGGAAATTCTGACAAGAATTACTCCACGAACTTGGCTGAAATTTTACCCTGCCTTCCGTAAGGATCCCCGCTGTTGATATAACTTATAACAGTTTTGATTATCGCGTCGGAAAAACAAACCCGACGACCCTGAATGGGCTTGCCCCACCAAAAAATTAAATCGTGGATATTTTAAGATTCCCTCCAGGGATTTTGTTGAAACTTTCGCTGTTTCTTCGTAGGGATTCCCGCCACCAAATACAGCTTCAAAGCTCGACAATATCGAGCCTGAATCATAAACCCGACGGCCCGACAGGAGTCCGCTCCTACCTAAACCTTCAACTATTAACTCAAAATTCCTTCCAGGAATTTGGATGATTTTTACTCTACAAATAGAGGCCCGTTAGTTCTTCCATTTGCGCTATTAAGCCCGGCAAAGCCTTGGCCTGTTCACAAATTATGAAAAATATGGACCTGATCAGCGCAAAAGCCGCTCAGGGTCTACACAAATTTCATAGATTTCTTCGCAGTGTATACAGTTTATAAGTGGGTTTTGGTTTAGCTTCACTATATAATTTTTAAGTTTTAGCTTTAATTAGTTGAGCTTTCTCTTTCTCTGAGTATAGTCATCAGTGCACGAAAGCCGTCGGAGTCTCGAAACTTCGATATACGGGGGCTGTAATGAAAATATTAAATTTATCAGTGTTGGTAAATTTAATGTCAGTGGCAAATTTTTTGTGTACAAAAATTAGCGATATCGTTAAAAGCGATAACGGATCCCGGCCCGACGGACTAATTTTTGTGACGATCGTTGACCTGATGCTAATAAGGTGAAAACTTAGGTCGCACCCAGCCCCCGTGCAAAGTTTCACGGAGAAAGGCTGGCAACTTATTAAGAAATTTAAAATTATAGGTTTATCCCTCCATTTTGATGGATGCGGTCAAGGTTCCTTATTCTAGCCGAGCCAATTGAATGGCCTAAGGAATAAATTGAGTTGAATTTAATAGGAAAACGTTGTTACCATGGTATTGACCAGCAGACCCGACGTTTTCAACTTGGGATAACAAATGTAACAATAGCTTTTTAGAGAGCCATCTTTAGGTCGAAATAGTAAGTTTTAAAATAGTGCCGATGACCCACAAGGCATCGCTACTTATAGGCTTATAGTGGAACGATGATAGGGAATAGTGGTATGGCCTCTTTGGCCTGAGAGCAGGTGACGGAGCCAACCTCACTAGGGACCTCGAAGGTAGTACCGTTTAGGCCACGTGCGCAACTTATCCGGCAGGATCAGAACACATACTGTGAAGCGCTCCTGCGGCTTGCTAAGCTCCGTAGTCTCCTGGGACCGAGCCAAATCTGAAAATTAAACCCATTAGGTCCGCCCTCGAGGGTACGATATCCCGGGTCGTATGGGCATTACGTTTGTGGAAGTGCGTAATGCAGCAGCGTTACGTCTGTTACAGTAGTACCTATATGTTTTAAGTTAACTAATTCGCTGCATTTAGGCTTCGCAGCTTCATAGGACAGTAGAGAAGCCAGATGCAGAAACGTTGGCATTTTAGGTTTGTATCCAATACAGATCATTATTTCACCTGCAAAAGTTACTTTTCGTCTGGAAAACCAAGAAAATAACATCAAAAATTTCGCGGGGACCCTGTAGTTGGTTTTCATAAATCAATGCTGACCTGTGGGTCTAATTTTATTCAGGACTTCGGAGTCTGTTGGCACTATGCAACCACGTGCCCGGAAAGCGATGCACAATCGCAACGTTCTTCGCAACGCGCTGATCGAGTGTGAGCCGAGCAAACAAGAAATCGCCGCTTGCTATTACGAGACGTCTTCATCGTCGATGCGACAAGTTGACGAGGGCCGTAGCAGCAGCAGCCGCCGTTTGTGCAAG
Organism: Trileptium ribeirensis; assembly: GCA_030248225.1. Lineage (NCBI taxonomy): Eukaryota > Metazoa > Nematoda > Enoplea > Enoplida > Thoracostomopsidae > Trileptium > Trileptium ribeirensis. The sequence continues at coordinate 16,572 of JASANE010002558.1, read as the reverse complement.
TCCAAGCTGCCAAAGACGTGCCGTCAACCGGCTATTCACTGGCTGCAATACTATTTGCTGGAGGATCGTTTCGCCAAGTTTGCCAGCTCACCAGAGTCACCAAAGAACATTAATTTCACGACATTCAGCCGTAGTAAGCTGAACTTGGATTTTATTTGTAGGTTTGTAAAAAATCATTGATAGCCCATAATTAGTCATTTGCAATCGTCTCATTACAATGTTTTATATTAACCTTGAGTTAACATTCGTCTTTGTTGCCAAACAAATCAACGCACCTGGCGTCAAATTGCAAGCGGACCTTTAATTTATCATCTGTTGTCCGCGAACATTACTTTTGTATACAAATTCGACCAAATTGGCTTCACAAACCAGTTAGAGGTTGGTGAGTAGAATATAGTTTATTTTTCTACTGGACATTATTCATAGTAGAAAATCTCGTAATAGGTTTGTTAATGGGTGTGGCTTAAGCGTACGTTCGCATTACTAATACTACTCGTTTTGATATAAAAAATTCGCAATTTTATAGGCTCTATCGCGTTTGTTTTTATTGCATACTTATGGCAAATAACACCACTGTAGTTGTATTTTATTCCTTTTTTGAACATATATCGTTCATGAAAACATTATGAGGAAATTTTTGACCCCGAGAAGTGTATGTATTAGGGGTGGAGCCCAGGTATTCGAATTGTTAATAATACAGCCTGAAAGGTGTTCTGCTGCGACCGTGGCTCAACCGTGGCCAACTGCACTTGATGTTAAACGATGATAACGTTCGTGTTGCTATTTTGTCGGGAGTTTTAATAAAATATGTTTTAGACCAGGTCGCTTCGTCACTGCCAGCAACTTATGTCAATAACAATCGTAATTTGTCGTACACGTTTTCTGGATACACATCTATGCTTTTGCCTTTTGCTCAGTCGTCTCAGCTAGCTGCCAATACATCGTCATCAGGAACGCCGGACTGGACGACAATTGTCGAGCGACTAAGCGACGCGACCACAGCCGAAGTGAACGATTTGTGGGACGAAATGAAGAAGACGCTATTCGATGCTTCGAATAATGATTTTCGCGCTGCCGATCTTGACACCGAAGATTTCAGTCAGGAACTAGTATCGTCGCCGGCGGTGCGCTTTGTTGCGATGGAGTTTGGCGTTCGCTTTAGCGTTTTCCAGCGTTTCTTACTCCGCGATACTGCGTTCGGCGGATTGGCGTTTAGTAAGCGAATTACTAATAGTTTCAAACTTGGTTTTACTATTATTAATGCGGGTCAGTTCCTGTCGAATGGTGAGGGGTAAACAGACGAGAGTCGTTTCGCCAAGGTTCGGTGTGAAGAGCTACAGTGTGTTTGCGTTTTTAAGGTGTATCAATGGGACATGAAACTCCACATTGTTATACATCCAATCACTCCCGTCTAATGCGACCAGACTTGCTGTGGTGCGCGTAGCACCATCGTCATGGGGAGCATCCGCACTTGCAATATAACGCTACTTGTCTTGTGTTCGCTCATGACCGTTCCATAAACCACCGCAACTCACGAATAAACATAACAAAAAATATTTATTCCTGATAATATCATATTAAGTAATACCAAAGTAAAACAGTGTCGTTTTTACATTTATTTTTGTGTCGAGCTTAAGTTCGGAAAATTGATAAGCGAAACTGCAGCTGTGTGAAATTGGAGATCAGGAAGTGTTACCAATTCGTTCGTAATAACATATCTTTAGCGAAAAGCATCTGAATACCGGGCCAGTATCTTAGTGAACTTGCATTTGCCAGATTATGTTTAGTTATGGTTTCTCCATTCTCTGACAATTTTGCCAGGGGGCATGAACTGTGTCTCTTCTGGTTAGGAACGGGGACGCCAGATTTTACGAGACGGAGGAGTGAACTGGGGGCGAAGTGGAGGAAGCCGAAATTTAATAATTTTTTAAAGTTTCATATTTCTCAATTGAAAAACATTAAAACTGTTAATATAATGGCACCAGTAATGGTGCAAAATCTTGTTTATTAAACCAATTCTTTAGTGAAATTAATCTAATTTTGAACTTCAGAAAGGGATGATTGCAAAAAATTTTGTCAAGTTTTTACTTCAGCTGTGGGTGTTTTACCGGAGTAAATGAGAAATTTTGTCTGGGGGCCGGTGGCAGCTGTTTTTCCCGGAGGGCACTGACGAATGCTACCTCCAAGTTTGGAGAAGCCAGCTACAATTTAGCTGTATATACTGTAAAATAATTGTTGTTTTAGGTCTTGTTCTTATAGCCATGTGGATATATTCGGGTTCCATTGCGTTCACCGGATTTGCTCTAACTTCCGTTTTGCTGTCACTTGGAACCGCATACTGGACGTATCGTGTAGTGCTGGGCATTGATTTTTTTCCGTTTATAAATCTGCTAACGGTGGTAATAACATTAGGAATTGGAGCGGACGATGCATTTATTTTGCGTCGCGTTTGGCTAACTTGTAAACTTGGTAGAAACGGTGGGTTGGGTGGTCCTCTTTCTGGGGCATCTACGTTACATCATCGTCATCATTTGAAAGGCTCGTCGGTTCCCGGCCACCGTGGCCACTTTACACGAACCTTTGCTCGACTAATATCGGACGCTGTTGGGCACGCCTGTGTCTCGATGGCACTCACAAGTGCAACAACGGCTGCCGCATTTTTGATTAATGTTGCCTCGCCTATAGTTGCACTAAGATGCTTTGGTATTTTTTCTGCCTTTGCAATTGTAATTAACTATTTGCTCATTATTATCTGGTTTCCAGCTGGACTGGCTCTAATTGAAAAGCGTGTTCAGGTTCCATCGTCACTGTTGCCACCAGCAAATTGTCGCAGTGAGCCTCAGCTAACTGGCGACACTGGGGAACCCAGGTGGACGCCCGTGCCTTGTTGTGGCTGTGTCAAGGGAAACGTCAATGCCGATGATGATCAGGAAGAGGAGGACGAATGCGCCGCTGGAGAAGTAGATATTGAGTCGGCGTCTCCAAAACTTGACGTCGAAGAAACGGCCCCCTCTCACTCTACCAGGACAGACACATCGGAACTTCATTTGCAGCAGTCCCAAGCTACACAGCACGGCATCGAGTCGAGGACCACATACAAGCAATCAGCTGGATCGCAGAAATTTTGTAGCGAGTCCCCGTTTAACCTTCGAGAATTTGTTGCGGGCTATTTGGACATCATTCGCGACTACTACAGTATTGCAGCAGACTGGGGGCGTGTGGCTGCCGAGAAACTCCTACCGTGCCTTGTAATCAAATTAAGAGCATGGTGGTTGATTGCTGGAGCCGGCGTAGCAGTGATGTCGTTTCTAGCAATCGCTTACAGTAATGAAGGTCCTCATCTGCCCAGATCGCCGCACATACCACTATTTCATCCGTCGTCGCATCCACTGGAAGCTTGGAATTCGGGCTCGATAAATGAGCGGTTTCTCTTTTACTCGCAACGGGCTAAAGTTCCCCTGTCAATACGTATCGTGTGGGGTATTAAGCCGCGTTATAAACATCTCAAACATAGTGGCAGCTTTAAACAATACTTTAGTCCGAGCGAGCTCTCCAAATATTTACCGCCAAATAATGACTATCACGACCGGGACTTTGGACGATACCCGATCGAATTGTCCGATTGGTCGCTAAACGCCAGTTTATCGCTGCATTGGCTTGAGCTTTTTTGTCGACGAGTTGCGCTGTCGAACTTGACTTCCTACACTCCAGGTCGCTCGCTCCTACTACCTCATTGTTTTGCGGCAGATTTCTTTTCGTGGATGAGTAACCGGCCGTGCGTGGATCCGATTACTGCCGAATCGCACGTTCCATGCTGCTCGAATACAACATTTCCATATTTAGCAAGTACCCTTGTGCACTGTATTCACACTGCGGCTCGTTCTTTCAAACCGTCTCTTCAAAGCAGTGGCTTGGCATCAACGGCATCTTTGCCGCTTACCGGGCCGCTATTCCTGAGAGGCGGCCGCAGCGTCCGAGCGTTAGTCGTCGCCTTCGAGGCTCGACAAAATAGAACGTTTTCATTCGTTGACTTGCGACAGTTTTATGTTTCCGTACATCGGTGGTTGTCGGACCAGCTAGCCGATGCTCCAGCAGCGATGCGGCCAGGATGGTTTGTCTCAGACTCGCCGCTCGATTTTTACGACTTACAGCTGTCGTTAGTCAGCGGAACACGGACAGCGATTGGTGCCTCGTTGCTGCTTGCATTGCTCTTGCTCGTTATTGCAACCCGAAACGTACTCATCGCAGTTTTGTGCGTTGCAGCGATTGTGGCAGTTATTTTTTCGACACTCGCCGTCCTAATGGTTGGGCTAGGATGGGAACTCAATGTCCTTGAATCGACCATTGCCATTGCGACTGTCGGCCTCTCGTTCGACTATACGCTTCACTACGCAGTAGCTTATCGTATAGCAACGTTCTCGCTGTGGAACCGCAGCGACACACGTGAAATGTTACCACCAAATAGCATCGCTCGGCAGTCAAGCGTCGCTACTGCTATTGGTATTATCGGGAGTCCGGTTGGGATGTCGGCTGTTACTACGTTTGCCGCTGGTCTTGCAATGTTACCTGCAAGGTCGCTGGCATTCGTACAAATTGGAACGTTTATGATAATTGTTACGATGTTTTCATATTTCTATGCAACGTTCGTATTTACCGCTGCCCTAGCCGTCTGGGGTCCAGTGGGAACAACGTGCGATATCGCGCCCATCAAATGGCTTCAGGCTTGCCTTCGCTTCAGCGGTTCATGTGACCCATCCGCTAGTGACGCACACTTGGACCCAGAAGCTAAATCACCGCAGTCAGCCCTGTACGTAGACGTTCGCGAGGTTTCATTACAGTGCAATTCTGCTTCGCTGGTAGTCGCAGCATCGTACGCTAATTTGCCGATCGCAGCTGCGTCAGCCGGTAAGTCGGCATTTCTATGAATATTCTATTTTGTACACTTATTTCAAGTCTAATCGGCTTGTTTTCTAGAATTCTAAACGGGATAAGTGGAGCTCTCTGAAATAATAATAACGATTTGCTTGCTGTGTCACCCTAGATCATCACTGGATTTTTGCCACTCCACAGCCCAGAGATTGTCAATAGTGTATATGAGGTGGTAATTTTGGGACTTAAACTTTTGATTTTTTTGCATAACTAATTGTAAACATTTGAAAAAATCTCAAAAATGTATACTTTTATAAAGCATTCCAATCGGCTTGATGAACTGAGACGATACTCGAATCAGCTCATCATCGCGGCTCGAATGATTACATAATTTTTGGTACTTAAGTGACCATTGCTAACTCAAAAATCATAAAAAATAATTGTCATAAATACGGCAGATAATTGTATGGTCACTTTCTCAACCCCGTCGTCGAGTTTTACTTTCGGCTGATTGGGATTCTGGGCAACATCGTAAATGATGATCTCATTATCCCTGTTGGAAGTTGCAGGGATAAAATTATTAATTTTGGGAAAAATGTCCACAAATTTTGGAATTTTTAAATATGTTTATGCGGCTGTTCTAGAATTGAAATACTGGCGTTCCTTGTTGTTGTGTACTGTGAAAAAATTTATATTTGCGTGGTATTTATTTAATACTGCAGGCAGTGGGAAAATTGGTCCCATGGGGGCGATAGTTTTTGAAATCGAGGCGCTTAAAGTATTGTTTATGTGTTGATATCCTCCTTGAAGAGAGCTCAAATTGAAACCTCGTCGGGCACAAACTATCCCCTACCATTCCGTTTCTTCCCGCCTCGTGAGTTTCCAGTTAGTGAAGCCTAGGTGCCTGAAAGGTTTCGATAGCAATGATGTTCAACTTGTCCGTCTTTTCTCAATTCTGAAAACCTATGTTAGACTACATTATAGCTGGCATGTGCAAAACTAGTGTTGGAAATTACCCTGTTCATCGACAGAAACTGTTGATTTCATTCATGTGAAGTCTTGCTTCTGTTAAATTTAATATTCTTTTTTCGAACTGTGCCTTGGCTTCGCTATTTGTTGAAAAAATTGCCAGCAGCATAAACACACGGACAGGCGACACGAGATTTCCCAGCATGCCGGAAATATAACTGGTTGAACCCACGTTGGGCTTAAAAGTCTAAAACATTACAAGATTCAGCGTTCTTAACATAAAGTGTTACTAAAATTGTGAAATTTTGAGGTCAGCGGATGAAGCGAGCCACACGAAAAATTATTACTGGTCGGAATAATGATGACATCTACGTCGTAAAGTTCCTCAGCGCATGCACTAGGATCCATGATTAGTGCCATCGATGGTCCTTAAATCTGGAATGATGGATAGCTCAACAACAAAAAATAGTGATGACATTTGGCGATGTCAGTTATTGTGCTTAGGGTGACACTCGTTACTTCATTGTATATGCGGATTGATTCGCGTAATAACTAATCTGAAAGCTTGATTTACGTGCTTTTTAGTTAGGTGCGAAGCCCGATTCTAGCACCTGCCTCGGAAATATCCGAATAAAAGGGTTCTGATAGGGTCCCGATAAGGCATGAAAAATCACGAGATTTTATTTGACAACCGGTGATGATGCTCGTTTTGTAGAGCAACTAAACCTCTATAAACGTCTATAATAATAAACCTCTATAATACGATGCTACTTTCGTTTGGGCGGCTGATCATTGACAGTACAGCTCAATGTTAGAAACGTAATATAACCGCTGGGGGCTTGTATGTTTTGGCTGGCGACACTTCCTTGCAGTAACGAAATATTTGGACGAAAGCCCTCTTTAAATGATCATCTTAGCCGCGGTAGAGATCTCTGATTTCGACCTGATCTAACGCGCTTGAGGCTGCCGCGATAAGGTTTCCAATGGCGACCACTGACTGCCCGGAACTACAAATCACTGCGTCAAAATATCTGAAGGATACGACATCCCCCTTAGTTTTTTGTCTTTGATGAGAATGTTCGGTCGAGCGGGCAGCAACAGATCACGATATTCGTCTTTCGAGTGTTGATTTTTAGGCCGACTCTGGCGCTGCACTCCTGCATCATGTTATTTTGCGTTGGTGTTCACTAGCGGTATCTTCAATTCAAATATGTCAATGTCAACCCAGCCTAGATCGTTAATTGGCGTGGTGCCGTTCATTGCTGGGCCATGAAGTTTGTGGGATACGGACAGCTGGCCTGTTCACATCCTTCTGAAAAGTGGGGGAAGGAACCATCGAGAGTGAAGCATGTTCATTCTCGGGGAAGGTTTCAAAGTAGGGGATAAAAATTTTGCTCTATGTACTATATATTTCCATATTTTTAGGTATGTGCTTTTAACTGTCATACAAATAATTTAAGGCTACAGCTACTACCGGTAATTAATGTTTAAAAACTTTTTGCCTATACAAAAAACAAATTTAGAGACATTAGAATTATGGATTTAATTGATCAAGATGTGGTTACGGCCGATGAATGGGGCGGCGGACGCGGGGAAATATCACGAATATGGGGTTTGAAAAATATAGGTTCGCCCTCCCTCACAGTTCGAAATGGCCAAGACATGATAATTTCCATCGCCGCGTTGAGTATTACTTGGTTTATTTATAAGGACGAATTTATGGAAAATATTCGAAATTTTAATTTTTTACACAATTTTTGCCAAAAATTCAAATTGAATTGGTAGCCATTAGATTGAAAAACCACGAATCGGACATTAAAACTGCCAAAATCTGATGCCATAGGTTTTTTCACAGGACCGAGTTTGAACGAAGCATTAAAAAGTTTATTTCTTGCCATGCTATTCGTAATAATGCACGACAGTAGAGTTTGATTTCTTTGGCCTGGCTACAATGGGCTTGTGTGGCTCAAGTTTTTACAGCACACATGTGCTTTAGTGGTTTACCCGTAGTGCAAAAATATCTTAGCGACATCTATATTTCATTCACAGAATTAGGTGGTCAAAACCGGTTTTGCCAAATTTTAGGTCTTACCAAACATGTCCATGGACCGATTTGTCTCAAAATTTTTCAGCGTGCCCATTCTTAGATATCTTACTCATAATGGTAATGTCGATATCTTTTTTCTGGTCAAAATTACCCCAACTTGAAGTACATATGTCGCACGTAGGTTGGCAGTGGTTTCTCCGATTTGGCTCATCGTTTGCAGCATACCTATGCATCAATGATCATAGGGCAATATTTCATTTTTTTAGAGAATTAGGGCTGTCCAAAACCATTATGCATTTGGCCAAAACAAGCATAAATTTAGCCATTATTGTGAACGATTTGGCTCAAATTTGAGCGTAATATTCGTTCGTTCGGTCCCCACAGGTTGCCGCAATTGTGTTAGTTACGATACGGACATAGGGCCGTTTCCGCGTATTTCGCGTTTTAAAAATCCGTTTGGGCCCTAATCTTTGATTCAAGGGAAATCCTGCGCAAAAGCTTTGAAGCACCATAATTTCTCGTTTGATCCGGTCCGACCCTTTTACCCTATTTTTACGGGTATATTAAAGGTACAAATAGACATCATAAATTTTGGTTTGAGCTATGGCGTGTAACGATCTTACGTTGCATATTTGAGTTGTGGACGCTACAAGAAAGACAAGCGGAGAATCCCAAATTTCACTACAACATAAGTAATTATTCGTCGTTCGCACTTGGAATCCACGGAATTATTTACATGTTTTAGAACGATCCTCGCCGCACGCTCAACTTGGCCCTGGTTTACGTGGCACCTACGAAGTTGGCTACACAGTGTCGCCGGTTGGTCAATTCGACGTCTCTATCCCGCAACAGCAGATGTCTAATATCCGGCGGGATGCAAGCTGCGGTGGATCAAGCAACAGCAGTGGCCGTGCTCAGCAGGTATATCGGCCCGGCTCGTACCGGAGTACGAAAACAACTGGTGGTGCCAACGGTTGCCAGAGCAACAACAATAGCAACAATAGCAGTGGCCATTTTACACGTCGATTAAAACAGCCATCGACAACACTGGCGAGCACCTATGTAACGACGACACAAGTGCATGCCTCGCAGCTGCAATATCCGGTGTATCATCGACAACATTCGGTGGTTACGCGAAGCTTAAGCGAGCCGGTGGCGTCACACTCGCTGCTGAGCGGCAGCAGCGGGCCAAATGGAACAACTGTCATGGTAGCTGCAGCAGCAGCCGCGGTAGCCAGGCAGTCGAAACAGCTGGCGACAATATATCCAAGCCAGACGCAGCTGATGTCTTCGTCTGGCCAGCAAGTGGGAACAATTGCTACGCAGCGATTTCAGCCAGGCCTGACGTTGTATCAACAACATCCCGTGGTTCGTCCTCAGTACTCAGCATCGTCGAATAGGCTTAGCACTGCCCTCTACCATGGTCTTACGGGAACGCAGTGCTTGGTAACACCGCGCTCGGCTACAACCGATGTTCGAAGTGCTACGATTGCAACCGCATCAGGTGTTACTGAGGTGAGCAGCAACGTAACGCCTCAGCTTGTATCGCGCCAGCAGCAGCAGCATAAACAGTCGTGGGCTCAGAATCTGAAATCGTCACTTAAACGGGCTTCTGGACGCCTCTCGTCACTCAAGCGGCACAATTCAATCGACAATGATGCCAAGCATAGTACCAGCCGGAATGGAAATAATAAAAAGAAGTCGACCGGCAGCAGAAAGCTTGATCCTGTATATCGGGGAAGCAAGCGACAGCAACAAAAGTCCGGCGATGACGACGAGGTTTGCTTGACTGCTCGTGGTATATTTATGGATCCGGATAGTCAAACAAGTCTTGCATTTATCGACGACGACAACAATAACAATAGTAGTAACAACGGCGATTACTCCAATCATCAACAACATTTGTACCCGACCGTTATTGATCTCGATAGTGTGGCAATGGATTTCGAGGAAGAAGAAGAAGGCGTAACCGTGATTACCACCGATGGAATAAGCTCCTCGGATTTGGCCGTCGCAGCGTCGTGTGGGATTACAGTCGAGAAGGCTGACAATCCGGAAGAGACAGTGGCCACGGAACTACTACAGCTGGGGCTAGCTAGCGACATCAACCACGACACCGATGCAACACCGACACAACGGCGGAGCGACGAGGACGCTGATCCTGAGCGCCAGCCGGTTGTTACTGAAGTGGACAGGACTGCGGAAGAGAAACGAGACGTTGGCGTATAACTTCAGACATTTCACTGCTTCGTCTAGTGCCGCAGAGAAGTTAACTTTTAAACGTTTCACTTTGACAAATTCACTCTGCGTACTATATAGTCACCACAAATTGCTTTTTGTTCCAACGTTTATTTATATTGGGATCTCGATTGTACATTTATCATTGTCGATTTGTCTATTTGGGTGCAAAAATAAAGGATTACAGTATCCGCCAAAAATGGCTGTCGCTCGATCGAAATGCTCTAAAAGTAGATTTTATTATTAATTTAAATAGTTTTGAAATCTTGCTTGTGCGAGACTTGCTCATTCGCAGCGCGACGGTCATTTCCGGCGCGTACTGTATATGGTTTTCAAATGTGCCGCCAATAAGCACAATATTGCCCTTAATTGCATAACTGCTGGTGCGGTATTACATACTGGGCGTTAACCGGAGCTTAATGAAGTTTATTTTCATGGCTATGTTTGACAGTATTCCGCGAAGTAGAATATATACGTCAGTGACCATCTAAAAATCAAGCCGGAACCGAAACTGTAATTTGCAGATGTAAGCTGGCTTCATCAAATAGAGAGAGGGGGCCTTCAGGCATTATCAACCTCAAGTTCCATCAGTTCATGTCCCCTAGGTCACTGCCCCGCCAAACAGCTGACACCTCACAGAACTCTGAGGTACTTTCCTGCCGGACTATAAATCGCCCATTTTTTCTCTGATAACAAAAATTGTTAGTTTTCCCTCTCTTGGTTTAAAAGACCTATGGTTTCCATGCATGGACAAAAATCACTGGGATTCCAGTTCAACTGTAGAGGTATATAGGCAGATGAACTGGTGGGAATCTCCCTCTTCTCTGGGGATCCTGTAGGTCATGCATCTCAGGTCTAATTTGTGGTAGTTTGGAGAAGCCAGCAATATGCTTTCTTACCATGCGAGCTACTGTTGAAATAAACTGTATTTAAAAGTAAATATATCCGATGTTGTCGCATTATCAGAAACGCGATTTCGGTTATGCTGGATGCAATAATTACCGACATTTTTGGTGGTTCTCTCTGAATGACGGAAAAGGCATCTAGTTAGCGTTGGTGATGCAATAATTACCGACATTTTTGGTGGTTCTCTCTGAATGACGGAAAAGGCATCTAGTTAGCGTTGGTGATGCAATAATTACCGACATTTTTGGTGGTTCTCTCTGAATGACGGAAAAAGGCATCTAGTTAGCGTTGGTGATGCAATAATTACCGACATATTTGGTGGTTCTCTCTGAATGACGGAAAAGGCATCTAGTTAGCGTTGGTAATACTAGCATAAGAAAGTTAAAACTAGACAATTCCAACATGCCTAAGATGAACACATTTCGAGAGATCCTAATTGCATTTTACAAGACATATTTGTTAGTCAAAATTTTGTTTTGCTTACGATAATTCTTGTTCAGATATGATGTTTGCCTTTGGTGGAACCGGAATACCGGTTGCTTTCTCATATATCTACAAACTAAATAGACCTGAGTCCCTTCAGGTTGCGAATAAGTAAATCATCAGTAAAAACTGTGGATCATGTCATGCTTTTCCCTTCGAACAGTCGTATAACATTTTATCCCCGTAAGCCATAGTTTAGGCCTAAGCTTACGTCCAAGGGCTGAGCCTGACACTAAGTGTGAGCTTAGCCTGGGCTGACAATTACAATTTTGGCCCTGTGGTAGCCATGCCAAGTCTCCCCACCGCCCAATGCTACTACGCTTAGAGATGCCGTGTGTTCAAAGCTTCAAAGCCTGTGCTACATAGAACTGACGGAGCCGTAATATGATTAGTAGTAGAGCTAAGAGATTTGTGTTCAAGCTTTAAATGCAGATGTTGTATTGCAATAATTTTAATTTATAAGACTGCTACAGCTACTAGTGATCGGCAAGAATCCGGTGTGGGAATCCATATCCTAAAATTACCATCAATCATTATGTACCAGACTTTGCAATTCATTGTTACAGTTTTATTGTATTACGGATATGAGGTATGAGCAGGCATTGTTCTGTTCGGCAGTTGTTGTTGCGTAATATTTGTGGCGTAGTCAGCATATTATGAACAATATTTCAGTTATAGTGGATACTATTTCATTTTATAGTTAACATTCATTGACCATTAATTATACAATGCCTTGGCAGCAGCATCTAATTAAGGGTTCATGGCTTCTCAGGAAAATCTAGAATATAACCCATCACCGGATGCAGTGTCAAGAGATCCGAACAGTCGAATTACCCGGACGTTGCGAATAATATCCGGATACGAAATCGCATCCGGAGAGCTATACCCATTATTCACAACTACATAATGCTGCATGTTAGTGGTGGCGCGGTTTTAGATAGTTTGTGTGCACAATTGTGCAACAATTTAGCTTGCTCTTTCGTATATAACATATTCGTGCTGTCGCACTCGTTTGAACTCGTTATAACTGTGAGGCGATTATTTACGGCAAACTTAGTTACAACTAAGGCCGTGTTCACATGGCGCCGGATCCAATCCGATTAGCAATTGTATATAGAGTGTGCACACTGCATTCGATCCGATCTGAAATAGCATGCGCAATTTTTAGGGATCCGAATCAGATGAAGCAGTACGAAAATAAATACATACATTTAGACGCATACGGTAGGTATAGAGTTTAGTCGTGTCAGATCGGATGCAATGTATACAAGATGTGTGAATGTAATGACGGAGCTAGTCTTTTATAAAGTTTGATCTCCATGTTTTCATTCCTGTATTGGCAATAATTTCTTATTTTATCCGATGTACTGCATTTTGATGCAACAATATATTGTAATAGAACGTGTTTGGTGTGATATTGTCGGTATGGTTTGTGATGTTTATAGCAGCAACGAATTGTATTTGTTTTTGACATTCACTGGTTTCTCGCTCCATGACGAATGATATAAAATGTAAGTCTCAGCCTACTGTTAGGCCTTAGTGCAGCTGAATTTGAGAATGTGGACGCCATTTTTGGATCAACCAGGAACTTTGCCCGATGGAAGATGCTTAATATTGTTTTGTAGTTCTCTGGGTGTAGGTTTACTAGTTGTCTAAGCCATTTTTCAAGCCAGATGGATTGATGCTCATGCAAACCAAAATGGTTTTGGATTTTGAAAAATATTTCGATACAATTGGCAGTTTTCATTGCGCTATTTGGGTTCTCATAATCCATTTCTTCCGTCTTTTTCACTCGGGATGGTGGTGTACAAGATATTTGATTGAAACAAGTGACATATCCTTGTGATGTCTAATGCATAATGTACAAAGCGCAAATATATCACTGTGTCACGTTGATTGAAAACACGGCTAGCTAGCGATTGCTGAAGATCTTTTGAAAAACACAACAGTTTTGGTTTGGCACAATTAATTATCTGTACAACTACAATCTGTTCCGACTAGCCTTAGGCATCGATCAGCCCCGTTTCATAGTGGTATTGCGAGCAGGCCGATATGACAGTATTCCGGCATGCCTGGACAAGATATCTTGGTCCGCGGGGACGGTCTTAAGTGTAGCTTGATTTTATTATGGGTTTTATCAATAAATTGTACATTTTATTTAAAATCTATCGTATGCTATTCTAATATGCTTCTCTTGCTGACGTCTTTGAACTAGGGTTTGGGAGCACCGTCTTGGTACATCGCTCCGTGAAGGAACAATTTTGCGGTTTTCCAAGTTTTTAATAATTGCGTGTTGATGATTTTGCAGTTATAGCTCAAGCAGACAACTTTGATTATAATTCAGTTCGGTATTTACGGGTTCTTGAAAACATAAGCACAAACAGCCCAATCTCAAAGATGTATTACGGGTCTGATGTCAAGGGCAGACTCGGATGCCCAATTTACGGGTTCATCCCGAAATCCGACAAACGTTTTTAACAAGAGAGGACCCTTTATGAAAATTTTCTGTGGGCCCGGTTTGGGAAGTCTAGACACTTGGATTCCCTCTGGGCGCGCCAGTGGTATTTGATTGCGATGGCCGTAGCGTTGCAATTTAGAACATCATCATACATAGTCAAGGTCCGAGGTTCCCAGTGGGTGTAGCCTCCGATCGTCGGTGGTGAGGGTGAGGAGGACGGATTTGTGCTGGGGATAATCCCTCTATGTTCCCTCCACGAGCATGTTTGAATATTATTTGCTGTACGTTTAAGAAGGGCTGAAGAAGCCGAATATCTTAGCTTGAAACAGCGACTACGGAGTTTCCCTCGGAGTAAAACCTTAGTACAGTGACAAGAGGGTATAGGTTAAAACTCAGTTTAGAGCTAGGTGAGTGTCCTTAGTGGTGCATGCAATGACATGAGTGGAATAAGTTTGCACGAAATTAGCGCTTGTTTATCGTCCGACGGTGGTTGGGTATTATTTGATAGTTTTGTGACGTACAATGGTTAAATAGTAACAGATGTGTCTTGTTGTGTACTTAAATGTAGATTTTTGTCTGTTTTCGTTACAACACCTCCATTTTTTTGCATACATTCGAATGTGATTTTATTTCCAGTAAATAATACTTACAAATCATATTCATTTCCAACTTTGTATGCGAAATTTAACATTTACTGTAGTTCATGCGGCTCGTGAATGAATGATAATTATTCAAACGTGCGCATACGGAAGCTGCTAGAATTTGTGTTTGCTAAAAAATTTTTATAACAAAGCAGGATCCTGTGTTCTTTGCCTTTTTGGCGTAGCACAGCGAGCGGAGTTTCGACTAAGTTTGGTGGGCCGAAAATAGTGCAAATGTGCATCTACTTCGTTCAGTTACGTATTGTACTCTGCAACGTCAGTCCGCACTCAAGCAGCGGCATGAGTGTCGAAACAGTCCACTAAACTGAAAGTTTGGAAACCATAAACATGAGCAGAAACAAGAAAAAATGCAAGTCCCTATGATTTTACTGGTAAAATTGTTACCGTGGTCAGCTAGGGAAAGTTATTACGGCCCTAACTCACAAGTAAGAAGTCATGAAAAACATGGACGAGAGGCGTCCATCATTGGTTTGTCCTACCTATGACCACTGGGAATCAGAACTACTTCGACTTTGTTGTCGCCAACTTGACACCTTCCGTGCGTTCGCTCAGGATGCCCAAAACGAAACTCGACCGAAGGAGGTTTGTCAAGAAACTTGAAAGGTAGAATAAGCTAACATGTAAAACAGAACGTCCACTAACGGACGGGAATGTCAACTGTTGCTATGAAAATTCTATTTTGATGAACGGTCTGTTACAACCACAAATGGGGAAAATAAACCCCCATGCGCTTGACTCTCGTCCCGACTTACTAAGTTTGATCCGGGACGGCAATTGCTAGTCCCCTTCCGTGAGGCGACGGGCGCCTACACGGGTCCTCCAACGTCGAATCCCGTTCCAAACCAAGCAAACAAAAACACAAGAAAGCTAAAAGCCAAGGCGAAACCGTACAACAAAACTAGAGCGTCGGAGCCGGTCAGTAAAGTCGACCGAACTCCGCGCTGTCGAAGTCGAACTGATTCCAAGAGACGACGTGGTAGTCGTCGCTTCAAAATTTTCTGCTATGTTGAAAGATAGCGATTTCGTCGCTATCCAATTCGGCGTTGTTCTTTTGACGCCCACTTTTCGAGGTGGAACCCGGGCGCCCAATCGGGAAAATTCCCCAAATTTTATTTTTGACAGCTATCGTAAACCCTGGGACCCCGTTACGAGAGAGTCGGCTTCAATCGAAATCGCCGACATCAAACTTGAACCCTCCGATTACTCGGAGGTCGACCATCTGTGCTTTTCAGCTTAAATTCCGATGTAACCTCCAAAAGTTATGTCAAGAATATATCTGGAGATCATTACTCAGATCTCTTAAGCTCGTTACTTAATGCTAAATAGACTATTCAAATCTCCAAATTTCATGTTCTACAAAAATGGTTGGGCTCACCCGTCAACTTTCAAATTTTGAATTTTCTTTCCAAATCAATTGCTTGGGTTAAGCTGGAGATCTGTCTTCTTCGCCTCCTAGCTCTAATTCCATCAAATTTTCCCCCAGCTAACTCACCGATTTAAAGCCAAATTTCTGCTATTTAGCGAGTTTGCTGCCTCATCCATCACTTAATTAAGCTTAATTGGAGGGCATCTGGGGCTAAATTTTATCGCCCTATCTATGGATAAACCTGTAAACATTGCACGTTTATCATGTTAGCTTACAAGATAAAGCCAAACATTCCTAGAATTCCTAGCATTCCTAGTTAGATTTCAAATCTCCCCGACAGGACGTCTTAGAACGTCCCAAAAAAAGGGGGGGGAACCTAAGGTGGGAATTAACTTATTCTATGTCCCAGGACGCAGCACAATCCTAAGTATCTTTTGGTCTATCCGGGGTCCTATTCGGGACTCCCGGAACCCACGGGAGGGCCCTAAACCTACCCCCCGTCAGTCCTATTCCTCACATTCCCATCCATCCGTAAAACTCACGAATTTAGTGTCGCTTTGCACGTCTTGTCCTC
>JASANE010002556.1:0-19572 GCA_030248225.1 Trileptium ribeirensis | reverse complement strand
TATGCTGTAGTATATTTACATTAATGTTAGATTGGACGCACAGTAAACGTGTTACTAGGACCTTGCAAAAGGTTTATCCTTAGTTCTTTGCGTTTAATTGCTGTGCACATACTTCAGCATGATACGTTCATAGCACAGTCGTAGTTTTGCAGAACCCAATATATAATATTGTAAACTAGTTAGCAAGTTACCATTGCAATTTTCGGTTTCACATATATATTTTTTCTTTACAGTTTACCGCTTACCGCTACTGTATTTGTTTAGCACGTTCGCTTTAACAAGCTGAGAGCAATTAACAAATACCGATGTGGGGCGTATTTTGTAAAGACTATTTTATCTAATTTTTTGCGTCAAAGAAGCTTTAATATTTTTAGTTATGGTAAACATTAGTTATGATGTCGTGATCTGATTGGCTTATAACGTTACTAGACCGTTTGAATTGAATTAAAATTTATAAAGGTCGAAATTCTGAAAGAATATTTTTCATTCATGTGTATCATAAATTAGCTAACTTACCAGTGGCAAGCCTAGCATGGCCACTAACATCAAGGCAAGGAAACGTTTAAGGAACATCTTATACCAGAGCTATGTTTCCGTCGTTGCTACTAATAACTATTACAATATTTATAGTAATTTAAATTTCGTATAATTTTAAATTAATAACCAATCAATCTGGAAGAGTTTTAAAAATATAGCTAACACATGACGTAATCTCGATGAAAATTTTGCATCAGGTATATAAGTTAATATATTATGAAAGTAATGTATTTTATTTGCGTCTTAAATTGTCAGTTTGTATTCATTCGTCTGAAAAAAGTAGTCTGGAACACGAGCATAAATAGCAGAATTGTTATTCAAAATCAGGATATTTCTGCAAAGAAGAAGTGTTTATGCTTTTATATGTCTATGTTGTGAATTACAGCGAAGAAAGAGATGTCATAATACTAACTATGGGCGGGCTCAAATGTATGTATAGCATGGTACAATGTTCATATAGCTTATGCCATTTGCTTGACACTTTAGCCAAATATTTTGTTCAAGTCTTTTCGATTGTCCATGGTAGTGTGTAATTCCAATTTAGGTGCGAACACTTCGGTTGTTGTTTCGGACAGACAGCTTATGCATTCACAAATGATGGTGTGACCAAATCATGATTCTGCATAATGTTTGCAACGGTGAATACCAATGATTTGTGATCGGTCAAATTTTTTACTTGAATCAGTTTGGATTTTGACAAAAATAACAATAGCATAGGCAACCAAAATGGATTCACGCATTACAATGTGTGAACTTATAGTATTACATTTCTGTGACAATAATTACTATACACTATAGTATAGCCATTGTGTAATTAAACTTGGATGAAGGCAACTCGAGAGTATACACATATTATGGGTGTCCAGAGGTTCGGCAAAGGCTGGGGTTTGCTATCTCAAAGCCATAATTTTCTCCCTCTTGAGGTCCCTATCGGAACCCGCCAGAAAATTTTCAGAAATTAACAAATTATCGTCCATGTATATCTTACAAATATTTTCCATATATATGTGATATTTCATACTATAGCAGTTTTACAGAATAAGGGAAATTATGAGTTTTCAAAAATGCTCACATTTGCAAAATTAGCAATTGCCGCCGTAGCACACCGCCCCTCCCCAATGGAGCAATTTTGCCATACTATCGACTGAAATTGAACATCTATGTCATACATTGTCTAATGATATAAATGCACAGTGAAATTTTTAGTATTGATTTTTTCTTAGGTCCGTACAATTCTTCATTAGTCAACGATATTTTGAGCCAAATTAAGTCTGTCATTAACAGATCATGGTATTGTAGCTGCCAAATTTAGTCGGAATTTAATCTTTTGTTGGCCTAAATTACTTCTTTGTCGTAATTTATGTCTTCTGAATCTTCGCCGTTTACTATACATAGGTTTTGGTTATGCCTACACTAATTATAAAAACGTGGTTCATTATGTTCAGTCTATAAAGTCCACGTTGATGCAATGAATGGGGTTTGAAAACAATCAGTATTAACTTTATGACATTTTGACTTTATGTGTCCGAAATAAACTAATTTCCAGTCGTGAAGTTTTTGAAAAATTAAAAAATTATAAACAGAATAAATTTTTAGGTAATCTAACTATCAAAAAAATCAATGTTATGAAATCAAACAATTGAATTTTTAAGCAACCGAAATGTTTAAAATAACTATAATTTTTAAAAATATATCTTACTCAAACTTATATTTTGAAAACTTTAGTTTTCGTGTCAAAAGTTTAGAGCATTAGATTTGTTATTATGTATTTTTAGAATACTTTTACTTTGCAACTTAACAGAAAAAAGTAGGCCTCGGCGCCAAGTAACACAATTATACACACCTTTACAGCTAATATAAAATTGGAAATCTTAGAAATATTTTATTATTTATGGTGGAACACTGTTGTGAATAAGCTGTGAAGTCAAAAGTAAAATTACCTTTGTGGGTATTGCCACGAGTCAGATTATTTTGTATAAGCGAAATGGGCCACAGCAGTTTATATATCTGTCGGTCTACACCGATGTAAATATCTAAATATTATAGGTGAGAGACATGATTAATAACTAAATATTTTATTTCAAACGCAAAAGCGATAGTTTTGCGCTGTGTTCGATCGCACGTTGGTACAGGCGTCAAATCAACGGTTAGTCTACTGCATCAATAATTGCAAAAGTCACAGATACTGTTAAATTCTCAAGTGTAGTGTTTTAATGCAGTTTAGCGTTAGTCCAGCTTCGCGGGTCTACGCTTTTGCTGGGCAAGTCGACGACAACGACCGTGACTAGTAATTAGTCCCGGTACTTAATATATATTATAATATTATCAAGCTCTTTAAGTCGTTGTTGCATTGAGATTAGTGTTTTTTGCTTATAGACAGGTACGACGCATATAGGCTTTTTACGCAATCGGACAAAGAAGCTCGGCCACAGAAAAATAATTTGCAAGTTGAAAGATTTTAAGTCTTGCTTTTTCTATCAGAAATGTTCCACATCATGTTGTATTTATTGTTCGTTGCTTTGTGGCAAGAAAATATAGCAGTTTTTTTTCTGAAACGGTGCTGTGATAAAATTACTTTAAGAAAACTGTCGCCATCCTGAACATGTCTATTACTATACAGAACACGTATGTTTAGAATAAATTTAATGGAATGTTGTATAAGTCGATTTTCAAATCGCAGATTGAACGGCGACGTATTAAGACGCGGTGAGCACACATCATAAGATTATCTGTCGTTGATGGTCAGTCTACATGTTAGAACCTCGATCGAAGCAAAATTGGAAACTGAAAATTTGAACCAATATATTTCCGTTGATATGTTGAACTTATAGAATATCTCTGGCTGGACAGGCGGCATAACATATCAAACTATTTAAATAAGCCCTTTCCACGACATGACATGCAATACAGTTCGATAAATAATTTAAAACAACATCACAGTCTGCTGGTTGTGACAGTAATAGTATTGACAGTGTTTACAACTAAAGAAAATTCGTCTTTAAAAAGAGCTATTCGTGACCACTGTGGCACCAGTTTATTGCTTGGCTGTTGAGTCAGCAGTAAATCTTAAGAACTTATGTAGTCCATACCCTTTGACTAAAAATGACTTTTTCTTTAGCCCCAAGCCCGAAATTGGTGAATTTTGATGATACGTCGATAATTCTTTTACCATTCCACTCAGCTTGAAGCTTGTTCAGATAGTGTTTATGTGGGTGACATGAAAAATATTTTTTTATTTTTTGTTATCAATGGCCCCATCGCCATGGGCACCCGAAATCTTGGAAAACAATTTTTTTCGAAAAATGCATAATTTTTATACCGGTCGAACTACATCCAACGATATTAAAACAAAAAAAAAATTTATTTTTTAAGAGCTGTTTGGTAAAATCCTGGCCTCAGTTTACTATTTCGCTAATGTGCTGGCTGCAAACCGTAAGAAATTATGGGGTCGCCCTTATTGACTAAAAAAGTCTTCTTTTAACTCTGTGTCCCGAAATTAGTGCCATTCGGCGCAGGTTGAAGCTGGTTGAGAAAATATTTATTTCGGCCATGTTTATTTGACATATTTTTTCTCTGGATTACCAATGGTACCTCTGCCTTTGGCACCCGAAATTTTCTAAAAAAATTCCTCCATAAATGCATAATTATATATACCTTTCCAGCCATATTGATGAGCCGATTCGAAGAAAAGAAACTCAGCTGCATCGGTTCGTGGTTACAGGAACAACATCCATTTAAGCGAAAGAAAAAGCCTTATCCTTAGTCTACGGCGTTAACCCATCAACCGATTTGGTTGATGCCAATCGGGCAACCTCGTTAATGCACTTCGAAAGATATATAGAACATAGAAAATTTATATATTTCGCGTGAATTTTTGTTTCGAAATTTTTGTGTGTATAGGTTTATAGGTATATTTTAAAGTTAAAAAATCGAAAAAATTGTCATAAATGTGGCAAAGATGGAATTTTTGAACCAGCTCATCGGGACAGGTGGAATCATAAAAAAATTATCACTGTACCTGAAATATTGACAAATTTCAAGATGGGGGAGGAATGCTAAAAGAAACGAGCTGACTAAAATTTCTTGCTGGGCATTGACGTCGCACAAAACAAAGGTCACAGTGCAGATATGAAGCAATGCGCAACGCTTGATGTCCTCATCGTGGGTTTAAGTAACGACAATAGACTTAAAGTTATTCGTGAGAAATAGGAATTTTTTGATCGTTGTTCGTCTAATGGCTGTCTTTATAAGGCGCTGATAACAGTAAAAGCTCTATTAAACTTAAACTGACTAAACATAAAAACACAAATTGTAAATGTAAGATATGATTTAGGTTTGGTAAATTTAAAAAGCATTACATTTACTTCATCTACGAGTCCATTCAGAATTTACTAAGGGCATATAGCTGGCAACTGATCATTCGATTTAGCGTAAATCGAAATGCTCATTAACCTTATTCTAAATACAACTAAACCAAATAGGATAATTGAAAACAAGTAATTACTAAACAATGCAATGAAATGGATTAACTGGACTGGCTATCGGCATCATAACAAGATATTCAACGTTTTTCATTCCTGTTATATACCTAAACACAAATTTTTGTTGTCGCAAACGGTCTCGTAGGCCAGCATATGGTTTGAGAATAAAATCTAATACCTGTCTCAAGTATCTGTATAAAATTCTCTGATTTGAGATAGATATTACTAGCTATCCCACCGATTTTTAAATATTTATTATTTTCGATATTACTGATATCGTTAGTAATGACGCCCCAAGCTGTTACATACATTTTCTTTATTTAGTACCGATAATTTACAAAATTCAAATAATATATAATTCAATTAATATACATAAATAGCCAGAATTTCAATTAATAGAGCGTAAAAGTAGCATTTCATTTGAGTCATCATAACGCTAGTGTCGCCCTGATTAGTGGTTGGGTGCACAAAAATGCGATATCTTCCACTGCATGCCACATTTTGCCGCATTTTACAAGGGTTGGTGGGTCCTGCAAGTTTCTACGCCTTCTACGTTATTTGCATGTGTTGAAACGGGAGTTTAAATATACCAGCAACATTTCGAAAATAAGACGCTATTGCTGATATATGGAACCTGGTACAAAGATTCCGCACTGTAATAAGAATTAGGCAGCGGACTAGTCATTGTTATGCGACTTTACTTGGTTAGAGTTTTTAACATGAGGCTTCTCTTAAGCGTTTTATCAGCTGTTAGTTGTCATAAAAAAACTGGTATTTGGTGTTATTGTATAATTACCTACATACGCATATGTATGCGCCGACGTGTCTACGTTCTGAAGAAACCGTTAGCTAAACATCAAAAAATGTCACTTTAGACTAATGTACATAATTGAATAATCTGTTGCATGCAGCGCCGTGCAGCAATTCGCTACACGGTTGCATTTAAACTTGCATCGTCCGAAAGTTTCAATTTACTTTGCTGATAACAAGTCAAAAAGGCAAAAATGTAGAAAATATAGGCTGACTATTACAGTGGTTAGAGTCTAAAGCGCGTGAAGCCGAAGGATGTGAGTTGAAGTCCCACACCAATGGACCTTTTCTGATATATTAATGTATCTAGTTCGCTTAAATATGTCTGTTTTACAACTATGTTTATATTATACGGGGTCTTCGCAATTTTTGCTCTAAATCTTTTCGCATATAATCTTCAGGCGACCAATCCGTCAACATGTTAATATCGCTGTTTAAAATTATGATACTGTAAAACCTCACGTTTAGAATTTTTTTCGATTATATAAGAAAATTCCTACTACCTATTTCATGAGATTTCGCAGAAAGTGCAGTAAGCTAAAATTTACACGATTAAACAAAAGTCCTGCAGTTTAACCAACGGATGCCGTGTCTTGGGCATGGACCCACCTATAAGGTTGCATGGCTGACGATAGATATAACCACGTTAGAACTTATGGTATGTTAATTGGCTAAGATTTTAAAGCATTGCATAGCTGATCGTAAGATTTAGATTCAGTAATGCACGGGTTGCTGTATTAAAAACTGATATATGAAATAAAAACGTTGTTTGATAAGATTTTACAATGTGCAACTTCAGTTCACCCAAAAAGTGTAATTTTCCGAGTGGTTAATTCATCTAAATTTCAACAAGTCCATAGCCAATGTCATATGTATTGTTGCGGCAATCAATGTATTGGATCATTTGCACCGGAACATGAACATACACGCTCATAGGGGAGAGGGATTATCCGCCAGAGCCTCAGACCCCCTTCGGAGCTTCGCCGATCCCCCACGAAGGATAGCCTGACTCCCCATGAGGCTCCTCGTACCTTCTCTCTGTTCCCCCGCACCCCATGCGCACAAGCCGCGTGGAAAAGTTTAATAAAATAAGCTAAATTTTGCCAAAAATAGCCAAAAATTGGGATACATGAGCAAAAATCAGGACAAAATTGACAAAAATTAAAAATACTTTTAAATCCCAAAAAGTGTCAAAAATTTATCCCTGCTGACGACACCCCCTGCAGCGCCCGCTATCCTCCACTGGGACGTCGGACCTTAAGCAGTATACGAAAATGAGCTACTAACCGCAGTGGTTTGTCGGCAAAATACATTACATTGTATTTGTATATAAACAAATGTCCTTGTTACTAAATTTTTGCCTATACTCTTCAATGTGTGCCTGATTTTATTGATAACTATATCGATTGCTGTCTAGCAGCCAGGCTAGCAGCATCTTGCTATATAATTCAAACTACAACAGACGGCTATTCTGTAGGAAATCGTAGCTTTCGCAGACTCGGCCCTGACACTTGATGCATCGCGGCTTACCAAGGGCTAATCTGAAATAAATGGGTTATATTTGTAGAGATGAAATAATAATTTGTTGTGTAAAACTTGTCAAACAGCAAATCGAAGAATAAAATTTCAAATGGAAAACTGGATGCTTAACTGAGACTGTTGGATTCAACAATATAACTTTTATCGGCTAACCAATGCAAATCACGAACAAAACAACATTGCTTTAAAAGTAACGAGGAGCAAAATGGTGCATCGTTCACAGAGAAATGTGTGCACTTACTCGATATCGTCGGTATATACACGTGTATATTGAAACATTACATTCGATAGTGTGTAACAACCTTCGTGAGTTGTTACGCAAAGTGGGTTGTGCGTAACAACTTTGGTGCGTTGTTACGCATAAGCGTTTTTTAACAACATTGCTAATGTTTCGTTTGAATGTTGGTACTTGCACTCGCAGCTACGAGGTAATTTCTCAGTACTTTCTGGCAATAAAAATGCAGTTCCGCAGCTGAAAATTTTAGGGGATGGATACATTTAATTTATTGATGCCTTGATAGTATAAAGCTAGATATTGAATATGTTGCTTCGACATATATCAACGGATATTCTGCGTCTGCTATATGCTGGGATGACCGCGAAAAAGTGATTTCTCTGCAGCGTTCAGTTAAAACATTGTCTGTCTTTCTTGCTGCTGCGTAAAAATGGTCACACTCGGGGTGATTAATTTTATCACTGCATTTTAACACTGTACTTGGAAGCAAACATATGCAAATTCTCCATATGTCAATTAATATAACCAAGAATGCATCAGGAAAGAGTATGTCACTTCCCTGCACTCAAATGTTATCCCGTGTTTGATGATATGGGCGTTTTCGGCCTGACCCCACAGTTTCTGGGTGAATCGAGTTGCCCTGACCCCCGTACCAGTTTCTGGGTGGGGTATGTCGGACCCCCCCAATTTTTTTTTGGGGGGGGGGAGTCGGACCCCCAATTTCTGGCACCTGCTTATAAACCGACCACCCAGAAATTGAGGGGGTCCGACCTACCCCTCCAAAAAATGCTGGTGGGTCCGAGCTACCGACACCCGCAGAAACTTGGGGAGGTCAGGCCGAAAACGCCCGTATCATCAAACACGGGTTTATATGTGAGTGCAAGGAAGTGTCACACTCTTCCGTAATGCACTCTTGATATAACGCACTAATTTTGGTAGTGATCTTAAATGTTTATTCTGCTGTTAAAGTACCAACTGACATCGTTATTTTATCGTACGAAGTTAGCTGCTTTATCAGCATTTAAGCATGTTTGAGGGCGTCTCAAAAGCAAATCAGTGAATGCAATAAAGATGAAACTGAGGCGGACATACGAAAATTATGGGATATACGGCAACTAATCCTACTTATAGAAAGCAGTAGTTGCGTTGCCAGCTGCACAGTCATATGACTGTGTCGGGGGATATCATGATTTTGCATCAGCTGATATTAATTCAGATTCTGATTCTGATCCTCCCACAATCAAGGACCCGCAAGACGAGGCGCTGCGCACACGGTTTATCTGCTCTGTTGGCAGCGAGTCGGTGCTCAAAGCCATCTTCAAGGTACCCGACGGCGAGCGCACCTTCCCCAAAGCGATCTCAATTGCATTGGAGACCGATGAGGCGGCACGAGTGGCGAAGGAAACGGTATACGGGTCACGTTTCAAGCCGGTGCTCCCCGTCAAAGCCGAGTCCGTCAATCCAGTTCGAGCTTGAGTGGAACGCACAACTACCAACAACGGCTCGAAGGTGTCGATTTCGGTAGGCACCTGTGGGCGATGCGGCTGGAACGATCACAAAGGCAACGACTGCTCCCATAAAGATTCCAAGTGCCCCTACTGCCACATCACCGGGCATCTCGAGAAGGTGTGTCTCAAGAAGAAGCGAGGTCTGCCAAGAAAGACCGCACGTACAGTCAAGTCAATCCTAACGATTGATACCGTCAAGGTGGCTCAATTTCAACAGCCGCTCGAGATCAACGGCCGGTCGTTCGACTTCGAGGTAGATACCGGCGCGGGTGACAACTTCTGCACCGAAGTAGTTTGGTCGCAATTACGCAAACTAATCCTGACGACAGCACCGCACAGGTACGAAGCAGCAACGGACGATTCTCTGCCGGTCAAGGGCTATTTTCAGGTGGAGGCGGCGATTCGTGGGCAACCGAAACAGACAATGCCATTCACCGTTGCGTCGTAGGGTAATATCAACATCATCGGCCGAAGTGGAATCGTCACACTTGGCATCGATGTCACGACCCTCCTTCGCAGCACTCCGGAATCCAAAGCATCAACTACGGTGGGACGCGTGCAACCTTCGGAGGAGCAGTTCAGAGCGCTTCAAGCAGCCTGCCAATGCGCCTGCGATGAATTTCCTTATCTATTCAAGCCAGAATTGTGTAACGAAGAACAATCGAACGCTAGGGTTTTATAGAGAAATTTAGCACTCTGGACGTTTGGGAAATGTCCGACTGTCGTTACGAAAAACAATGAACTCTGATCGTTTTATTCAAGGTACCGCTTAAGTCAAATCAATGCCCCCAAAATACTCGAATTAAACTCTTAACCTGGCCTCTAAGCTATAATACTATCACTGTCTATACGTGTATACACAAACAATCCCGCTCTGTCTATTCTCAGTAAAAGAAATGTGGTGTGCGCGGCGTAATACAATAATCTCTATATAAGTATATACTGCGGTTCAAAACAAACAACTCCAATTAAAATGATGAGCAACGTACGCTAATTCAAAATCCACAACACAAAATCCTCCAAAACTGACCAATCAGTAAAATCCTCATACACAAAAGACAATTATTTGTTAAAATATCGCAAAAGTGAGCACATGCTCTTTAATACTCATCATCATACCACAGTGTCTCTATCTTTACTTCTTCACAAAATTCTTTATACCGTTTAATATTCACGAGCGCGTGACTGTCCACAATAATCGCCCAATAATACAATGCGGATGTGCTACTGCGCAAGTAAACGACAAGCAGGGATAGCTCTGTGCCGTAAACCAAATGAGCTAAAGTCCAAGCTCTTTAAAGCCGCCACCGAACAGGATTAACCTGGTAATACCACCACAAACCACACCAAAATATAAGACTGACTTACGATAACCACAAAATAAAGCACTAGCGAACAACCAAACAACGATCAAAACTCTAAACTGTCGCTCAATAACTAACGAATAAAACTGACGAACAACTGAGATGCGGCTAAGAAACAACTGTCGAACTCTCCGACGATAGAACAAAACTGAGACACAGCAATAACTGTCGAACTCTATGACGATAGAACTGAAGTGAGGCCTCGAGCAGAACGAGTGCTGTCTTAAATATTCTAAGCTTCGATCAACTTAATGCCAGTCCAAAGTGGTTTTGAAATCCAATTAGCATTTTGAGAATATATCGAAAAAATCTGAAGCTATTATTAGCAGAATATTTTGATTTAGTTTGCACCAGTGGTAACGGAACAGAACCAGTACGACGCAATAGCTATGTCATAAAATCCAATAGTTTAGCGAAAACAATCTATGTATTATTATAATTTTAAATAATAACAACTTAGTTATACCGACAACTATTCAAATGTCAGTCGAAATCGATTTTTGGGTGATGACCCACTAATCTGTCCGACGGGTCTGAGGAAGAATTCACAGAGTTGTGGAAGAATATGAGAGACAAACAATAATATTCAATCGCTTTTCTCAGAAAAAAGCTAATTGTAACAACATAACACCATCTGAGAAACGTAGTCCAGGCAAATCTAAACGCCCCATGCATACACATATACAATATTCTTTTGGTGGAACATCGCAAAAATGCTCACACGAGCTGGTAAATTCCTGGTAACACGGAGAAGACACATATACAAACCTATATTATAATTATATGTCATTGACATCCGATAAGAAAAACGACGAAGAACGAATATATATACTTATATACTTTCAACCCCGTAGAACTTTGATTATGAAACATTATAAAAGCACCAAGCTGCACTATAAAATGATGCAGAAAACATTAAAGCTGCATAATAATATGGACACACAGAAACAAGCTTACACATTTTACTAAACGGCTATGAAGTATAAATTCCCAACACTGTCAAAAAAATGATATATGCTATTAAACCAAAAGTGCAGCTCGTCCTGTCATCAAAGATGCATTACAGTTAATGGAGGTTTGACAAACTATATGTGAGCTTTGATGACAACTGTATAAAATCATAAATGTCATACATAATTAAGGTCGTATTATGTAAAATCTCCAATAGGTCAGTAATAAAAGCAGTCATTCGATATCAGCCTCATGATGTATATAAACATGTTTATTAGAATATAGAAAAAGAAACTATAATAACTTAACTACCAAAGAAATTTGCTATATATGAAATACATAGACCTCATCATATAAGCATATACGTGATACGTACATATGTAAAAATTATATAGACAATTGTGATAAAAAGGTCAAAAAAAATGCTCACGCGAGCAATTCTTGGTAGTCATCCCTTCTACAATAATATAATTGGCAGTAGTTATTTCGTATAAAAATAGCTATTCTTATGTTTTAACTTTAAAAAAAATGACGAGCGCCATAACAACGAAAATCGTGCAAGCCTGTAAAGCGACACCTAATTCTATCAACCTTTGGTCTCTAAACTGACACATTCAGCTTGGGCATTACTCATCGGATTTGTCTTGTGGCGTGATTTGTACGTGTCTGTTACTCGTCCATCGCGTGAGATTTCTCAAGGAACCGAGAAACAGCTACCAAGCAAAGCAGTATCCAGTACACAAAGTTTGAGGCCAAGCGATCCAGGGTCTACCCATCACTATAATGGAAGTTTATTCGATATAATACGAAAATCGGCGTCAGTTCAAAAAAAGATCAAAGCAGTACTAATATTATAAAAATAATTCTAGTATACAGATACGAGTAAGACAAGTATAATAACTACTAATTCATATCTATACTTTCGGTCGATAAAATACCTATAGGAACAACTTAATCAACGGTATTAGATATTTTTTAACTAAGAAATATATACGGCATTACGTGGCTTAATATTTCTAAATAATTAATACTAACTTTATTTTAATAAGTTAATAGCAATTATATAGTTTTTTACTTACAAACTTATGCTTCAAAATAAGTCATATAATCTTATCGGGGAGATAAGCAAAATATATAATTTAGTAACCTAAAAATAGTACAATCTTTTTGGCTAATCTCTGAGAATAACCGTTAAACAAAATCATTATAAGTTGACATAGCAGAAAAGTCCGACTAGCACATTAGTCGCAAAAATACATATATATAGGCTATTTTAAAATGTAAGAAACTACGTGTACATATAGGATATACATACATATATACGAAGCTACCATTTGACGCCAACATTACTTTACAAGAATAAGAAAAATGACCTAGCAATTGCAACAACAAGCAATGATAGCGCGAATGGCGTATATATATACAATTGACGCTATGATTAGTAGAACATGACATAATTCTTCAACCAATGCAATGAGTCTTACAAAAAAACGACAAAATATGTATGTATAACTTAAAATAATTGACACGGTTGCCGCAGTAGAAATATAGTGTAACAGTAACAAGGATAAGTGATTTCTACTCTCATTCATTCTGTGAGTGTTCATATTATGAGTATACACAAAATACAAATATACAGACAGCACCGCGCCTTGAATACGCACTGTATTTTGGTAGGCACGACAATTCACTAAATCTCTCGAGCTACAAAGGCAGTACGCCTTCGCGGATTACTGTAAACATCACAAATTAGGCTTGTCACCGAGTTTTTGACAACGAAGCAAACATGTCTATATCAAGCAAAATTATATAGTAATTGCGCACATACCGTATAAATCCCTCAATTAATGTATAAGGCTCAGAGAATCAGGCTTTTGTATCGTTATTGACTTTATGAACATACACTATTAAGCATTAAACAACCTAAGCACGCAGTATTTTTCATAGTAGGCGGGTAGTAACAGCAGTAACAACAAGTACAACGCTAGCTAGAGACAGGGATATAACACCACTGTTATGTTTTCAGTGACCAGTAGAACTGTAGTTCAGCTTCTGCTAGGGATCTTGTCTGTGTAAGTATAATTAGAAACCGAAATTCTTTTATGTAAACAACCACATAGTCACAAATTCATGAGCACGGTATCCCGCAATATTGTTCGTTTAAACTACCCAGTGCCATGTATCCCAATTAATCATATTATTGGCATATAAATATGTATATGTATAATATACACGATCTAGCATTAAATAATGACTGTTAGTAAGACCTACTTAAAATTTATTCTTGCTACACGAGTTGGCGAATAAATATCTAGATATGTCTTCCAAAATAGGACAAACGCAATGCATTTATACACTCCGCAATTTTGTAAATTTAATATAAAACCAAAATTTAAGGATGTGCAAATTTTAACATAAAATTTTGTCATAGTTACGTAAATCCTATCAGCAGGATTCACATATTGCTTTAATATTTAGTATATATCATTATTAAAAAACATAAAATGTTTTTTGTAGCATCTGGAAATAAAAACATTAATTAGCAGCTTAATGTAGCAATGCAATTTTTTTCGGACACCTGAAGCACATATTTAAGTCACGCCCTACACCGAGAGCTAGAAATTGGTGGAGTAGTTAACGTTAATGTAATAAAATATATCACCGTTTATTACGTCTTCATTGACTGTGCTATTTACATGCCGAAAGATGTTAATTTTATGTTTGTTGCTGATAACACGGTTACCCCGCATAAATCTTCACAAAATAAGCTATGTCTTACTCGCCAACTGCTGCACCATAGAACTTCAACGTAACACATCATAGGTAACTATATGGTTTACAGTTCCACATTCTATATAAAAGTTTGTGAAAGAATGGTGACCAAGAGCGTGGTTCCTTAAGAAATGACTAATGACAAATTTGAAGCCAAGGGCTGCTCCTGTCAAGACACATTTTCATTACATCTGTGACTTATGTCCAAATATCGCGAAAAACTATACTTTTACAATTTATAAGCATATGTAGAACGGTACGTTGTAGAACTATTAATTAGTACCCGTTGCTACCTCAGAAGCCATTATTTTACTCCCATTCACAAGAAACCAAGCACTCGTTTCACCATGATTATGTTTAAACTAAACAAACAAAATTATACTTACAACGCCACCAGATCGTTCGAAGATCGAATTTCGATTTACCAGCTTGCGTTATCCACCGTGTACAATGGTACTATAATTGATACGATTATTATTAAATTGTAATAGTAGTAGTAGTAAGGCGATAAATATATTCAGTTGTCTAATCTCGCAAAAGTCACTCTATATCATAATTTTCAGTAAATTTAGTACCCAAGATGGCTTATATAAGCTATGTCTGGCTGACTCTTTTTCATTCACTTTTGGTGAAATAACGATTGAAACACTTGGCTAAGATATGTAGAGATGGAACAACAAACACACGCAGTGGGCATATAATGTCGAGCAAAACTGATTCAGGGTATTCTAATGCTAAAATTCAGCATGGAAGCAATCAGATTTATAAGATTTGTACAATCCATTACAACACACAATTTCAATGCAGATAGGTTTGCAAACGATGAACTATAAACTTTCCTAACTTTTCACTTAATACATGACCGCGGGCAAACTAATGCGATCATGGCGATTGTTGCATTGAAGATGTCGAGAAGCTTAAGGCAACTTTAAAATATGCGGTTCACAATTTCCTCACGGAAGAAATAAAGTTTATAATTTTTGCCTTCAAACCGAAACCCAGAATATAAATAAAATTGGCATTCCAAATAAATAAATCATAATACTTGCTCTCATTTTGAAACTATTTCAATAACACACCTTTTCAAAAAAATTTTACCACTAAGGATCCATTTATAATCTAAAGGTATTAAAGATACAGGCATAATACTGGAAACTACTACTCATCATACGAAACAATTCAAAAAAAGTCTATTTACACTATATTTATGAAGGAAAACTTTCGAATTTTTTTCAATAAGAACGTATTTTTTTCCAAGTTTCATATTCTTTGAATGGTAAGCAACTTCAATTCGAGCAGGCAAATCAAAATCGGTTTATGTGCTCTGCAAAAAAACTGCTTCAAATTCTAGGAAAAAGATTAATTATTCCGAGCTTATTCTCGGTAAACCATGGTTCTGTTGCTAATGTTGCCAGATACTTTGAACAAAAGCCAATTGTGCCGACTTTCGTTTGAATTTACTAAATAAATTAAGTGAATAAAAATTCGGTTGAATTGTACCATATCTTACATTCATACTTGGCAAAAACTATAATAGGTATTTGTAACGAATGTGTAGCTGTTATATACTTAGTAAACCGAAATCATTTCAGGCAGCCGTAATCACACAATACGAGCTAGAAAGAAAGCAACGAGGCTCACAAAACAACGCGAATGATTGTAGTGCATTATTTGGTACTAAGAACCCCAAGAAGTAGAACGTAGTAACGCATGGAATAATAACACAATTGTCTATAGGGGGTAAAGTGGTCAACCTCAGTCCCTATAAAACCGGTCTTCAAATCCATATTTTCAATTTACGGCACTACATTCCCATTCCACGTCGTAAACAATGTGTCTTACTAAGCCGACGGACCGACGGACCTCAAACACCTATAAGGTATAATAGGTATAAATATGACGACGTTTGACTCGTTCATCTCACCTCACAACAATTTCAGGTCATCGTTTTCCGGTGAATGAGGCAATTGTTTGGTTGAAAATAAAACAATCCGATAAAGAAAGCAAGTATTTTTTTGAGAACGCAGCTGTCTGACTGAAAGCTGAGTTCAAGTCGTGAATTTTTTAATAAAGTAGTTATACGTTTTTGAACCATTACCAAGGAGTGATTCATATTGAAAATTGCATAAAATCAATGTATTTACAGATTGTACTCGGTATAAATTGAACGCGCTGGGCTCTGAATTTAGCTTTTAATTTTGCGTATGGATACATATGTTTCGACCAAGAAACTTTGGACATGAAAGTCATAAATAATTTTCTTCCATTAAGCACTGCAACACTTAGATGTGTAATAGATACAAGAAAACATGTATTTCCTCATGAAAGCTACAGCATAATTTCTTACGGACAAAAATACCATTATATAGTTATTAAGGCTTACTGTCCATGTCTTTAAAACGTTTAAAAATGCTTGTTGCAATTAAATGGACCTTTACGATATTCAAGCAAAATGAAAACCTGGTGAGGAATCAATCCGAATTACTAGTTCTGTTAGGGAACCTAGAAGTCGGTGGAAAACTGGTGAGATCATTTGTGGAATCACATATTAACTCATCCTTACATAGTCATAGGTTACATTAAGTGCACAGTAAACTTGTCCCAATGAAAAACGCTACGCAAGCACGGATTGTATAAAAATGGTTTTATTAGTATCTTCGTAAAAGTACAACGTTCAGAATAATACAAAAGTAATTTATTGTCGCTGATAAATTTATTGGTTTAATTTTGCTCATCAAGCCAAAATTATTTTCAAGTTTTATCTTATTATTAGCAGTTATCCTGTCCAGCGATGGTGGCATGCATTTTAATGTATTTTTGGCTGAAGTTTTAGGGTTTGTAATCAGCGCTACGTATTATTTTGCTCCATACGAGTAGATTTAGACACTGCTAACAGTAACAGCAGAACATTTGGGCTTTTCTCGCTATTTGCAAATCTATAAGCTTCAATAAAGTAGTATATATTAGCATACATACTAACAAGGGTGAAAAAAAGCGATTATCTCCCCCTTAGACGTCGGACCCTCCTCGGCTCCAAGCGTCGATCCATCCACATTCTTTTTGTTTATTCTATTGATATGATTTGACAACCAAAGAATTTATACCAAAAACCACATTATATTGGTTCACAATTAACGAGCAAAACTATAGAACCGTAGGTCCAAATATATGGACACTTCGGATTGTACATATGGCCATACAACAGTAGAAACTCGACAGTTCTGGTGAAGCATCTAATAAACACCTTACATAAGGATATAGAATGTTTCCTAATACTTTATCTTGAAAAAGTATATTTTGATTTGGTGCAAACAAATCCGTCACACAGCGCTTTCAGGTCAGCATAAAATTCAATACTTCTAAGAACGTTATTTTAAAAATTCCATTTTTAATACAGAAATCCAGCCCGACTAAACTAGGATTGAACTGGACAAACAGTTCATTGGAACGAGTGGTGTTTTTTGTACGCAATTCGTTACACTTAAGCGCTGAGGATCGAGATCACGCTTAGTACTTGTTCAACTTATGCGTGTCTTTCCTAAAATCCATTGCAACTACTAAATACTGCAACATTATCGCTTTGTTCAGAAGGTCATTCTAAGTTTGTATAACTACAGACTTAATAAACTTAAGTAATGAACTCGGCATGAAGTTTAAGCATAGCCAGAACTACGATGTAAAAAGAAAAACATAGTCTGTTCAATAACTAATCTTCAGTCGACACTAGAACATAAATGAAGCTGATAAAACAAGAGCAAGAAAAACCTCTATATATTTTTAGCGCAACAGCGCGAGCCTCTTGTCCTGAATCTAAATCTTTTGAAATATTAAATGCTCATAGACAAAACAACTTTGTACGCTGTGTAACGAGCAATTTATCTTGCAAACCCACGTAATATGAGCGCAGGCAGATCGCTGAAGTTATCTAGAACTTTTCGCAGAAACGTAAAAATAGCATCTATCGACCAAGATCGCTGGATTACCCCAATCCTAAATGTCGATGTGAAATGTCAAACCATGAAATTTAAATAAAAATAATATAGAGTGATGAAACGTACTTAAATTAATGCCGTAGAGCGGCACGTATAAAAAAATCAGAGTTACAGCTGGTAAGCAACGTAAATTACTTACATATTGAAACATGTGCGCCTTCAAGAGTGTATGGCATCGTACGGCACGATTTACCAACATAGCTAAAACATATGTTTGTTCATTATGGTACAGAGGGGATTGGGGGGCGGGGGTGTGTGGGGGGCTGGCCCCTCCGGCGACCTGGGGCCAGCGGGCCTGGGGTGGGGGGAGGGGCCAGGACGCGCTGGTCATCTTGAGCCGCCCCCGTGGAGTCGAAAAAATGATCTCAGGGAAAACTGGTTTATGGTTTCTATAATTAGCTATTGTTATGCTAATTATTATTGTGAATATAACCGTGGATGCCATTTAATAAATGTCATTTATTCCTTAGTCAGGACACTGTTATTATTGGATGCAATGTGTATTATTAGGATCGCGTGAGGTATTTTTGAATTTTACGGTCAATAGGGAAATTCGAGGACCCAACTTAGTAGGTGTATGCAGTTTAAACGATACTAAGTTACTAGATGCTTCGCCTTTTGTTTAGGAACTTTTCTCTTATTACTTTTAGAGGTAGTATGTTGTATGGTTAATAGAATAAGCACAGCTTAGTGTAAAGGCTGCAGCTCCAAATTACGCTTAGTCTAAATTTGATATAAGATGTGAAGCTTAAGCTTAGCATATCGGGAACAGCGTTGAATGCATTTCACTTACACCACTAAAATTTACAAGTCGTCACCGAGCTTAGTCTGTTATGAGGCGTTGCATAAATATATGCAGTGAGACTTCTGCCTGCAATGAAAGCCAAAAAATTTAAAGCTCATGATTTTTAGAGCTCCATACTCCTACAGGCCGCTCTACTACCAATTTTACTGAAAAAAGGCGATCAAGCGCCAGGGTTGCGCTCAGTATTCAAACAAACAACATTCGAGCGTAACAACATCAGCATTGTTGTTACATACAAACCCTTATGCGTAAAAACGCACCAAAGTTGTTACCCAGAACATGGTTAGCGTAACAGCTCGCGAAAGTTGTTGCGTACTGTCGAATGTAACGTTTCCATACATACGTGTGTATATGCTGACGATGTAAAGTAAGTGCACACATTTCTCAGCGAACGACGCATAGCTATCCTATATATGTAAAGCGTTCGTTATTAAACCTTAAGCTGAATTAAATTATTTCCAGAAATAAAGTTATTTGCATAGCTCCCTACTTTTTGGTTTTAGCCATAGCCTGTTTCTTTTCTGGATTTTACGGTGTCAACCATTCTACGGCGATTTTCGTTTTCGTCGTAACACTCT